>JBBPMG010000844.1:0-12406 GCA_038090195.1 Boletellus deceptivus | reverse complement strand
CGAACACCCAAAGAGACGACATAATATAGTGCATTCTTTCAAAATTGTACATGGTGACTTGAACACCGTACGTGGGATTAATACCATCAATGGCTTCCTCATCTAAATGTGATATAGAATAACATACTTGTCGACGCAGAGTATACTGCACGTTTAACTGACTTCGGATATGCTTCCTTGGTAGGCAATATCCCGGAAGCATTGGCTTACCTCCAGAGATCTACAGCTCGACCGGGGGCCTTGCGTTGGATTTCCCCAGAACAAATTGAACCTAATGAGACATTTAGCAGGACAACGAAGAGTGACATATATTCTTTTGGATGCGTTGCTCTTGAGGGAGGCCCACTTGATACAGATGTCAAGCTCATTCTGATCTCCTTCTAGGTGTTATCTGGAAAACAACCATGGTCTGAAGTTCGTGAGGACGCGGCTATTGTCCTACGCTTGCATCAGGGTCACAAACCAGCTCGACCAGAGTCTCGGGCAATGGATGACTCACACTGGAACTTCATTCAAGGTTGCTGGGCACCATCCCAAGAACGACCAGGAACAGATACCATACTTGATTTTGTACGACAATTATTGAGCGATTGCTCGCCATCCGGGACCCTTCGCAACGCGTTTAGTTCTGAGGCATCGTCAAGCCAAGTAGGTTCGTTCGTGCCAGAAAATGAACCACAATTGCTGCATCTCAATCCATCTCCGACTGGTTTGTTCACGCCAGAGCAAGAACAACTACTTCTTCCCCGTCCACCCATTGGTGTGTCCATACCAGGCACAGTACCACTATTGGCTCTTCCCAGTCCATCCATTACGGAAGGCTCAAGGGAGAGTGGAAGCCACCAAGATATGGATGATCAGGAAAGGTGAATAATGATGATTGGCTATAACCGATGGCCTACGCTGAGGCCTCTCCCTTAGTATCGTCTTTCACAGGGGTATTTCAGCATTTCCATGTTCGTGGCTCGAGCTCACGCACAGTGGTAGACGCACGCTCTCATACGCAAGCCAACCAAACGTCTGCACAATCTCCCGTGACCAGGTACGATTGTGATCCTGTCTCTGTTTGTTTGCTGACCACGTTTTGTAGCGCCGCTGCGCCGGAAAACGTCACTGTATGCAGGTGGCTCTTTCCGAGCGGAATGCTTTGCGGTCATGTTTTTGCAAGCTTCAACGACCTCATGGCCCACATGCGCTGTGAACATGATTTACGGGGACCCGCCCAACGCCAGCTGATCTGTCTGTGGTACACCCCGGCCGGGGCCTGCCTTGGATACTACCGAAGAGACGGGATCCGACGACACATTGCAACCCATCTCGGCCGTGTTTCTTGTGAGTTGTGCGGGTGGTCCTTGCGAGCAGATATGGTGCAGAGGCACGTGAGAGAGACGCACGGGCTGTACGGACTGCAAGGGTAGTGACTTCCTCCTGCAATGTTCCTATTGATGTGGTTTCCGTGCGCTTCCCAAGGGCTTGATATCCACATATGTTTTCTGGCGTGTGGGTGGATGACCCACACGTGCTTCATATCGTTTCATCACGATGCCATTTCGTTCTATGTATGTTACGATAACCGGGGAAACAAACATGCTGTACATGTTTATCCTTTGGTGGCGTTAGTCGTGCCCGCCCCGCTCAATGAAAACTTTCATGGGGGTAGTGGTCGTGGGGGGTGCATAATGGCGTTCAATCACTCACAACTTTCGCGTCACGGTGACTGGGCGGGGTATCTTCCCAAATGGCTGTCGGGATCACTCATCCCGACCAATGCATTTTCCCAATTAATCCTCATGATACGAGGCGCTCACGCACCAGGGATGGGTGAACACCTCTGTCACTTGGCTGCTCCGGGCGTCTCATGACCAAGTGCACCCGACGATCTGGTTCATCGATGTCCTTGGCGCCATCCTGTCTCTGGCACCAACATTGGTGCCACGATCCTCCTTACAGTCGTCCGCGCGGCCAGCCTCTCGTATGATGTCGATCGTGCAGCTGCCGTCGCGCTCGCCATCATGCCTAACATGGGCGCCGTCATCGCTGGCTGGGCTCCTGTGGCAAGCCATCCTGCGTCAAAAGGGGGTTCAGATCGGACAACCGGACTTTGCGTTCTGGAACCTCAGATTCAACCTCTTTCCGCTGTTGGCGATGACGGCGGCTAGACTTGGAATCGGTCCTTGACAGTGGACACGCTGGATGAGGTTACTCGTATTTCTATAGTAGTCATAGAAATGATGTGTTCTGACCATAGTATGTAGGAATCAACTGAAGTAAACACACGTCAAGAGCTGTGGTTGGAACGGCACTCTGGGCAACACTTGAGGAAATTCCAATGACCTCTGAACGCGGGGAGCTACTTGCCAACGCTACGGATTTTGACGCGAGCCCGTCCGTCTTGTCGAGTTTGCCACCATGCAACAGTCCGGTCTCTGGTCGTCTACAGGTCGCCATCGACGTCGAAGGGAACGATTGCATGTACCCGAAGACGGAGCACAAGATCACTAGGATAATAAGGAGTCCTCTGCTAGAAGACGGGATAGCTCTCATCCGTCTGTTCGTTCAGAACCCCGAGTTCCCGACGCAGATCGATCACGCACACTTGCAGGACGAGTGTCGTACAGACGACCATCCGAGAAGCTCGATGTTGGCATTCGCCGTGCCCCTTGTCCGACGATGGGAAGCGGTAGACGTGTGGGTGGCAAAATGCGCCGCAACCCAAGTCACGGCGGGAGGCGATGGCGTCCGGGAGCGCCGCGAAGCGACATGGGTGGAAGAACCGCTCACGTTGGTTAGAGACAGTATCGAGAAGTCGACATGATGTTGATCACAGGCCCGTGGCACCTCCATGGCGGTCACGACATGTCCCATTAGGCAACAGAGGACTTATTATCAAAGCGATGCCGTCCAGCTGAAGAGGATAGGGAATCGAGGGAGACTAGATCTAGCCTGAGACAGTGATGGAAGTACGCACAAGGTCTATGATATCTGTTGCACCAGTGAGAGGAATCCATGTTGAACGAGGCAGCGAACGGGTTGGAAGACCGTTCGACGACTACCATCCGTCTCCGCACCGGTTCCAAGCAACTAGGTGGCAACCTTGCGACTGACAGGATCTTGCTGACTGTTACGAAATCATAACAGGTCGGCGGCAACCTACCGCCTTGTTTCACACGGCACGGCCAACTGAGAAGCGTGTGTCATCGGGTGGGATCGAAAAATATCTTGTCCCGCACTGGTTGTAAGCTCACCCAGATCTCTCTCATGAGGGCTTACCTTGCAAACGCACGTTTACTACATAGGGCGTCTGGGCGATGCACACAACAACGTTGCGCTCACAGAGCATACAAGGACAGATATGCGATATATGACTCACTAGAGAGGTGGGGCGGTCTGCGGCCATATTGAAGAGTCAATGAAGATGTGCTGTGAGTCGTTTTTCAGACAAGGCCAGTACACACCTGGTCGTCTGTGCAGCTGAGACAACGACTGTACAAGGGCGTCGGTTTAAGTTGGTGAGGCACTCGAAGGCCGGGTGAAACTTGGGAATTTATACTCCCTGCGGAGCCTTACTAAGTGCACGCTGGCGGTAGAAGTGGGCGCGGTTCCCATCGGATTTACAGCACGCCAGCGCTGCCAATCGGCAGACGGTTTTTTTTGTTGCCCGCGATGATGGTAACCAGCACACCGCGGTGTCTACGGGCTGATTGCTAGTCCCCAACAGAACGTCAAAGGCGAGTGCTTCCGGCTGAAAACAGAAACGGATGTCCACGTTTGGGGACCTGAAACAAGCCTGATGCGTAAAGTTCCGTTGACGCCCATTGCGGTCATCCCAGCCAGGACAAAGCTGCGATGGCTCCCGAAAGCTGTGGGGGAGTAGCCGCGCACACGCGTCTTTTCTGGTCGTCGATTGGCGAGCCCGTTTGTCTCCAGGTGACCCATTCCCCGCTCCATGGCGGACTGCTGTCTCGATGGCATGTCCACCTCCGAACGTCAGCGGGAAATCGGTATCTCAGTCAGCAGCGACACAGCCTGCGCCGTAGAAGCGGATTGCTCTGCCCCCGTAGGCCAGGCTAGACCGCGCATTCGTCAGCTGGGTGGTCCCTGAAACTCAGATACCCTTCGAGAGACACGGCCGTGGATAGGTATATATAGACCCCCTCCCGTCCTGTCACTGCAACCATGGTCGTCAAGCTCTACGGCTACTCTCTCTCCACCTGCACCCGTCTGGTCGGCTTGATCCTCAAGGAAAAGCAGATCCCTTACGAGTTTATATCCGTCGATCTTGCCAAGGGTGAACACAAGGCGCCCAGCTATCGCGAGTTCCAACCATTCGGCCAGGTTCCATACATCGTACGCTGTATCACACCGAGTGCAGAGCAGAGACTGATGCCGCGATCGCAAGGACGACGATGGGTTCATCCTCTACGAGTCGCGGGCGATCGCGCGTTATCTGATCAAGAAGTATCCCAACCAGGGTACCTCGGGCCTCATCCCCACGGACCCCAAGGAGGAGGCCTTGTTCGAACAGGCGTCCTCGGTCGAGGTATCCAACTTTTACGCCCACGCCGCACCTTTGGCGTTCGAGAAGGTGTTCAAACAGTATGTATGCGCGTTCGTCCGCGTGAGCACAGGATGATCGATCGATTGTGTCAAAGGTACCGTGGTCTCAAGACGGACGAGGCCAAGGTTGCCGAGCACCTCAAGAAGCTGGAGGATACCCTCGACGTGTACGATATCATCCTCAGCAAGCAGAAGTACCTGGGTGGCAATGTGCGTAGACGATCGCGTCTCTGATCATTGCTCACGTGCTCGCAGAACTTGACCTTGGCAGACCTCCAGCACCTGGCGTACGGAACCGTGCTCTTCGCCGCGAACCTGGGGCATGTGCTTACAGCCAGGCGCAACGTGGAAAGGTGAGGGCCTCGCGAGCTGGTCGTGCAGGTCGGTGCTGACTCGGGCAGGTGGTGGAACGACATCTCGAGCAGGGACGCTTGGCAGTCGGTCAAGAGCGGGGTAGCATGACCGTCGTGTACGAACGAGCAGAGAATATCACGTGTTTGGCCTGTCTGGCTGGTGCGACGGGACGAGTGTTATCATTGTCTAGCGTACATACGCCACATTGCCTAAAACGCGGCTGCGTGCGGGCCCTTCTGGCTTGTTTCATGTCCGCTGCGTGAACGCTCGCCCGACAGGCTCCTGCGCTGTCGCACGTCTCTCCCACTCCCCCATCCACCCCGTCCGTCGTCCCCGCCGCCGTCCCCAATGGTGCCACGTCGCGCCCCCCCGTCCTACAACACCTTGAGCCCCCAGGACGCCGCCTTCTTCTCCTCCACCCCTTCCTCCCCTGCCAACGTCGCCTTCCCCCAGGCACGCTCCACCTCGCCCTCGGGCATCTCCCATTTCCTCTCCAAGCCCTCAAAATGGTTCGCCCGCAAGACATCGGACCCACGCTCCATCGCCATCGCCCCCGAGCCCAGGACGAGCACCAGCTCCATCAGGCGGCCAAAAATATCCAGACCCACCGACCCTCGTCCAATCCTGGGCTCCTCCTTCCACTCGGAACCCCAGTCGGCTGATCCTGCAAGGTACGTCCTTCCCTCGATCCGTCCTCGCCGTCCAGTCGCGTGCAGAGTCTTATGTCCGACATCATTACGTCGTTGCTCACTGACATCATCCTGCACAGACCCACCACGGAACTCTCCTCCAAACGGAAAAATTCTCTCGAACTCACTTCAGCATACCCATCCACCTCGCAGCAACCTTCCGACGCTGACCCTGGCCTTGGCGACCTTCGCAGTATATCCCACAAAACTTGGTCCAGATCCGCGGACGACCTCAGATGTTTCCCCGATCTGTCCCATGCCACCGTCGACACCTCCTTCCAGCACAGGATCCAAGAGTATCGCAACAGAAGTAACAGCAGTGCGACTCTCCATCCCGCCTCTTCCGCCAACAATGCCATCCCCGCGAGTCCATTGCTGTCGTCTTCTCCCTCCAACATGGTCTCCATGTCGAGCAGTCCTCCCGAAGACGCGCCTATTGCCAACGAGCACAACATATCCATCTCCGTCTCCTCTCCGACCTCGGACGGTTTCGTTTTACAAGACGATTCTCCACCCACGCCAAACGCCCGAGTCCACTCCTTTGCGCCAAGGTTACCCACAAAACTCTCTGCTTCCAAACTCGGTCTCTCTCCCAACAGTCCCAAAAGAAAGGGGTCCGGAGACTCGATCAAGCATCTCGATACCGACAAGCCTTTGAGCACGTCGACCAGCCGTGGTGTTTTCCCCTTTAGTCTCGCCGGCCCCTCTCACAAGCACTCGGCGCCAAACTTGGTTGCGCAAGCTTCCGTAAGCCAGCCCAATCCTTCGTTACTCGCACCACCCACCTCCACCGACGACTCGGGAGCGAGCGAAGGCACCGCCTCGAGGCGCACGTCTCAGATCACCTACAACACCGGATTCATCAACCGTCTTTTGGACCCCGCACCGATGATACAAGCCTATCAGAGACGTTATAGCACAGCAGGCAATTCCTCGTTGGCAAAGGGCTGGAAACCGTTCAAGGCCGAGCTCAAAGGGTCGAAGCTCTATTTTTATAAGCCGCCGAGCGATAGGAGCGCTGCCATCAAGGACTTGTTTCCCACTGGGGTCGTACCACCTAGCCTCGAGGACGAGGTCGTGGCCGAGTTGGACGTCCCCGAGGACGTCGGCAGGTCAGGTAGAGGGAGAGAAGATGGTTTCGGGTCTGTCGGAAGGAAGAAGCGCGCATACTGGGGGAGAAGGACGCATCCAGAGCTGGTCGTCTGTGAAGCGCATATTGTCAAGGGAACCTTTGAAGCACTCGTCCATGAGGCTGTCTTCGCGACAACGTTCCTCGCTCCCTCCGCGGACGAAGACCCCGAATTGGCGGATCGCTTCCTCGATGGAAAGAGGCCTGAATGGAAGGATTTCTCCTCGGCTATCATCCTCTGCTTGCCTTCTTTGTTGGATCGGTCCAAGTTTGAGAACGAATTCACTCGTCTTTCCTCTAATCTAATTAATGGCGCGCACGAGGACGCCAAAGAGGCCGAACTTTCCAGGGTAGCTTGGATGGCGCAGGAATACATCAGATATCATGGTGCCCCGTCCGACGAATCCGGCTGGCAAGAATTCACGTCCAGCGTTCTTCCCGACCTGAGTGTTAATCACTGCACCACAAATGGCGGTGTGCCCAAGTCTGTTTCTACCCAGGCAATATATGCACCATCACCGAACCCGAACGTTGGAAGCCCTCAGATAGACGGCACCAACACTGTTTCTCCGAATCTTGGAACATTCTCGCCGAGACCTCAGGACAGCAAGATGGCTTCTCTAATAGGAGCACTGGAAACACCAAGCGTTCCATCCACTTCTTCCGGAAAGCTGCCCAATCCTCGACAGCAGCGTCCCCAGCTTCCATTCGCCGATGCGGCAGAACGTCCGCCAAAAATATGGGTGATGCTCGCCCAAGACGGCTTCTCTCGCGAGGTTCTTTCGTTACTCGATCCCCACGTGATCGCCTTCAGTCTCCAAACGTTTCATCGTCGTGCGTTCCAGGAACTCCCCAACAATCTGACCGCGGACTACGTCCTTGGCGCGGACACGTTCCCTCGTGTCTCCGAGGATACTGATCCGGTCCAAACGGAGTTGCCTCTTTCGTCCAAGTTTTTTGGTAGCGACGATCATCCCCACTGGCTCACGCGACTACTTTTGATGCAGATACTTGGCTCGGACTCGTCCAACAATTCTCACCAAGAACGATCGTCTCGCACGCATTCGCGCTCCGAGGTCATTTCGATTTGGGCCAGGGTTGCTGAACTCTGCCGCATTGCGGGCGACGAGTGTTCCTGGAAGGCGATATCGGCTGCATTGTGCTCTCGCCCTGTGGCGAGGCTGATAAAGGCGTGGAAGCGCGCTGACAGACAGAGTGTCATCGCCGTCGAATCGTGGATTTATCCTGAGAGCGGCGGGCACGTGGCCACCGCAAAGGAGCCGACGTTGACCGCCTGGGGTGGTGACACCAAGGAGCAGCTGCGCTACGAGTTGGACCATGCACGGAACGAGGTGGACGAATATTGGGCCACTGGGCCACTTCTCAAGGCCAGGGACGTGTTTGAGGGTCTCAGGACGCGTTTTGCGCTTTGTTCCAGGATACCCGTCGACACCGCTTCGCTCTCTCAGGACATTGTCAAACTCATGTCGCTTTGGGAAGACTTGTCCAAAGGCAAAGGGATGCAGAGTGCGTTGGCCTCGAAATTCCAGCGGTACGTCGTTCGAAACATGGCGTCGGGCGGACATTCATGTCGTCCTTAGGGTCGAACAATTCATGTCTCTTTCCTTGGCTGCCGAGCCAAGGCGGAAAGGATTGTTTGAGCCGTTTTTCTGGCATCAGACCACCGCGCCTTCTCAGACATATTGTCACCCCCTCGTTCCCCTTCTGTTCATCGAACCTTTACCCACCGTCTCCCTTATTGACCGGAGTCAGGTGTGGAGGGGCCGTCTTGAGAGCGGGCCGACGAAGCTCAGCGTAGATGAGCTTCAACAATTGCGCAACCTCGAAGCCTCTCTGCGTGCGTTTGGTAAGAACGATGCCTCGACGAGCAAGGACAAATTGTTCAAGATCGGAGATGTCGACCTTGGTGGGACTGCCATTCCAGTGTACGACGGGGAGCTCCTCCTCGTCGCCCGTCCAGACAAGGATGCCACATCGCGACCAGCATCGCGTGCTCCGTCTCGTCCACCCAGTTCTGCGATCGAGGCATCAGGAAGCGACAGAGCGATCGTTCGTACGCCGTCTATCCGAGTCAAACCGAGCTCCTCCCAGGGACTCGAACGCAAGAGCAGCATGCAACGAAGGAATTCGCTGCCTGCCATATCCCAGCGTGTCAGTCACTCCGTCGTGACCGAAATATGTACCGACCGACCTATTCGAGTGCTCGTGCAAGCCGGGACTCTGGATAGGTTGGTCAACGTGCTCATTCACGGTCTCAAGGGCGTTTCTGTTGCGGTTGCGGATGACAACGGGGAGACGTCCCTGCGCGATGGCAACACCAGAGACTTGGTCGTCGATCACTTCGAGTTTGCGCGGGTGTGGTGGAATGTATTTCGCAGTTTCGTGACACCGATTGTGTTCTTCGAGGTGAGCTTGGTCATTTGTCTAAAGACAGACTGGCACATTTTTCCTGGAAACTGACGAGGGTGTAGCTATTGCGCAAACGGTTCGTAGGAAGTCGGCCCTCGAACAACACGTCCACGAACGCGCCGATCCACGTTGTGCACTACCGTTCCGAAATACTTGGGGCGGTAAAGGAGTGGATTACCGACGGTGGGGGTGCGCAGGACTGTTTGGACGAGATCCAACTCCACGAGTTGGTGAGGACCTTTTTGGAAGCACCGTTGGACCGTTCGATGCCCGACTGCCCTCCGGCAGACGACGATACAGAGCTTGCCCAAGCCTGGGACGAGTTGGAGGTTGCGCGAAAGGACACCCTGGCGACGTTTATGTCCTACACCATGCGTCCTCCAGCGCTTGCTCCCCCCGTCCTTCGCTCCTCGGGCATGCACTCTCAAAATCGAAGCTTTGGGAATCAGGCTCCAGATCTTGATCGGATTACTGCTGAAGATTTTGTGGAGAACTTGAATGCTATGGGTTTTGCTGCTTTCAGTAATGTCTCGGAAGAAGTGCGTGTTGTTTTTTTTCGTCGGCATGACGAGTGGTTGATTGAGGTTTGTATCACAGGATCTGTTTACCACTGCCGATCTACTTGAAGTACAAACCGCTGACCGGACGGGCTGGTTCTCTACACGAGAGACCAGCTTCTTAGACGACGTCGACATTCAGACGATGTATTCGCATCTGTTGGAGGTCGAGCCATCATCGATGGTGTGCGACTCTCAGGATTCCGTTTACCGTCTCCTTCCGCCAAGCGTTCGAAGCTGTATACGGGCATACAACATCCTTCGCAAGTGGGTCATCTCGAAGCTTGTGGGACCGAAGCTTGGCATTCGGGTCCGGCAGGCTCACATGGACCTGTGTCTGCGAGCGATAGAGATCACACGTATGCGGAGCCTCGAGAGTGGTACTGGCGTTGTCGAACCCCACGAGCGCCCCGCGGTACGATCGTTCGTCGAGGCCGTCCTCACGGCAGCCATCATCAGCCCTGAGAGTCGGATGCATCAGCGACCGTGGCAAAACCTGGCCAACATTCGTGGCGTGCATTGCGATAGCCTCGGCGCTTTGCTATCGCGACCGACGGTTCCGAGGAAGTCGTACGGAGATCCGCTGATCGTCGATATTAGCTGGCTTCTGGAACGCATACTCGAGATTGTTAGTATACCGAATGCCGTCATGGTGTCGCCGGAGGATCCACAGTCCATTATTAACCTGGACAAGCGTAGGTCAGTCTTTTTTTTTTCTAAAAAAAAAAGGTCATCCGTGCATGCAACGATGCTGACAAGCCTTCTCTTAAAGACACTTGTGCAACATTATCCTCGACACACCGTCGTTGCTCGGCAAGCACGGTCGTTCTAGGGAAGACGTCGACCGACAGGACTTTGAGCGCCTCAATAATATCGAAAAGGAAGTGGGCGGCGTTCATTTTGATCTCCGTGGCATCAAGGAGGAAGCACAACGAGAAGCCCTTCAGGCTCAGACCAGCGGTTCTTCTTCTGCTAAAAAGGTTATCCGACCTTTCCAACGCCTCGTTTCGCTCCAACATGAAAAGAACAAACGAGACAAGTACCTGTACGATCGGCTCAGCAAAGACAAGAAGCAGGAGCAATTGCGATTAGAGCGGCGAGACGAGTATCTGAACAAGGTAATGATGCGGCCCCGGAAACCGATGACGCAGGCCCAGAAGCAGCACCGGATGAAGAAGAGCTATTCGTCCGCGTTCTTCCAACTGATGCGACCCATCTCGAGCGCATTTACGGACCACACCTTGTCGACGAAAAGGTCGCCTGCAGAGCTTGACTTTGTGCCGTCAGGAAAGCCGTCGCTGGTGCTCTCCATCGTGGGTGCCAAAGTGGCCCACTTTATCAACAATGAGCGATCGTACATGTTCCAGTTGGACACGGAAGAGGGAGAGCAATATTTGTTGCAGGCCTTTTCGAGGCAAGAGATGACGAAATGGATCGACACGATCACGAACGTGTCCAAGGTAGCTGCGAAACGACGCCTGACGTACCTCGGCAACTCCCCCAAGCCTCAGCTTTCAGACCATATTATTGATCCCGTCGGGGGGCCGTCGACATCCCGGGACCCTGCTGCTGGTGGGTTATCGTTGCTCTAGGTCTCGCAGCAAGGTCGGTGCTAATGGGATATGGTCACACATAGTCTTTGGTGTAGAACTTCAGTTCCTCCTCGAACGTGAAGCGGACGGAGCAGATGTCCCGCCTGGCACAATCCCATTGATTATGGCGAGCTGCCTGGCCGAAGTCGAGGCTCGCGGGCTCAGCGAAGTTGGAATTTGTGAGTCCCCTCCTTTCGCCCGTGCTATCTCTGACGCGAAGGGGTTCCCTAGATCGTATTGCAGGAGCGACCTCTGAGATCAATGCGCTCCGCGATGCGTTTAACAGGGGAGAGATACCGATTACTGAGAGCACGGACGTCTACGCGATCGGCGACTTGATCAAGTCGTGGTTCAGGCTGCTGCCAGAACCCTTGTTTCCCTCGTTGGCGTACTACGCCGTCATCGAGGCCATCAGTACGTTGATGCTCTCTCCACGTTTTCCCGTCTGACTCGCTATGGCGGGCACAACAGAGGTCGAGAATCTTCATGGACGATTGTCGAGCATTCGAAGCGTTGTTCATGCGCTGCCGCGAGCCAACTTTGATCTACTGAAGCGCGTCGCTGAACATCTCGACAAGTACGTCCTTCGGCAAGGGGGGAAACGTGATCTGATGGATGCGTGTGCCCAGAGTGACAGACTTTGAGGAACAGAATCATATGACGGCAGAAGCTCTGGCCATCGTGTTTAGCCCGAACTTGCTGCGAGCACCCCAAAACGACTTTGGCCTCATCCTCGCCAACATGGGATATACGCACAAGCTCGTCAAGGCTCTCATAACTCACGTACGTCGCCACGTCAGGGGCGGGGGTACAAGTGCGAGACTGACCCGGAAGCACAGTTCCATGTCATATTTGACGAGGATTACGAGGCAGAAAACGACGGAGAAGAGGACGATGTAGAGGCGCCGATCCTAGAGGAAGAAGAGGAGGAAGACATTCCGCCGTCCCAATCGACACACACCGGGGACGAAGAATGAACGAGGGAAGGAAAGTCGACGATGGCGCACGTTATGCGAGGCATCTTTTTTCTGCATTAACGGACATTGGTGTAGTGTTACTCTTCGTTCCGGTCTCCCACTCTCTTTTCCCGTCTCCCTG
>JBBPMG010000843.1:0-12410 GCA_038090195.1 Boletellus deceptivus | reverse complement strand
CACCCTCATCCTTGCCCTCGTCTCATCGCCGTTGTGCCCACGTCCACGTCTGCAGCCGCCGTGCTAGTCCGGTCCGGTCCGTGTCCACGTCCACGTCTCGCGGCGCACCACATCCCCGTGCCCGGTTCCTGTCCACACCTGCCCGTCCTCGCTCCCGTCTCCGTCCTGTCGTTCCCGTCCTCATCAGCCCGTTCTTACCGTCCCCCCTACCCCTGTCGCCACCTAAACTCGCCCTGCAGTCCCCACCGCTCATCACAATCTTGAATTGGCGTCTAACACTGCGCATTCATGAGCACGAGCTCGCTAGCAGAGGAGCCTGCCAGTGGACTTGGGCTCGTCCATATGCAGTTGTCCCGTCTTGTTTGTGCATAGCCAATAGATAACCCGCGGGGACCAGGAAGGCACAGTGAACACTCGTGATATACGCGTCAGGAAGACAACGTGTGAATGATTAGAGCCCATGATGTTCCCGTCCCCTTTTTTTGTGCGTCATATGTTTTTTTTTTTTTTTTGCACGCAGATCACTTTTTTTCATGCAGAGTCGGTGATTTTAACGCGCGCAGGGAAGAATAAAGTGCGATGAGACAATAAACGCGGCAGGATTAAATGTGCTGGTTTCCCGCCATAGCTCAAGGCGTTTGACCCGCTCGACTTTCCTAGTTCGGACTGGAGTCGGATACCACATCTGTCAGCAAGCCTTATCATAGAGACGATGGTGAGGGACAGAGCTTGCGCGTCTCCCTTCCGATTTGTAGCTGAAGCGCAAGAGATTGTTAGCATACGCGAATGGGGGGTATCGTAGACAAAGTGATGGTCAGGGCATGCAGTCAATGTGTAACGTCTTGAAACGTGCGTCAAGAGTGCCAGTCTAAACGTGCTCGATAGTACTCAGACGATATACCTAAGCCTCAGTCCGTGATGGTCACTGTAAGGACTGGCCAGAATCCTCGCTGTGCTTGGGCACCTCAATCAGACCAGGACGCAGAATCTTCATCTCCTTCGCCTCGACGCCCAGCATCGCAACCTTGTCCAGCTTTCCCGATCCCAGTCTGACCTGTCGTTTAACCCCTACACCCCACGTAGCTCCATCAGGCCCTTCCTTTCCACGCAACGCGAGTCACGCATCTACCAGCCCGTTCTTGTCAAGGAGATCATGGTCCCCGGGGCTGATGGGGTTGAAGTCTTTCGCGAAAAGTCCACCATCGTATCCAGGCTTCCGGAGGAGGTTGGCAATGATCTCCATCTGCTCGGTACGGTAAGGGAGCGTGTTCCCAAGAGAGTCGAGATGAACGTTGATGAGGCGACAGGCTGTAGTTGGGGTGGATGGTGTGGACGGGGAGTAATGTTCACGGAAAGCGCACACCTCCCGTGCCAGGGTGCTTGACGCGGGAAACGGGCCTAAGAATGGGCTTTGTCCCTCCTTCGGCCCCACCCCCTCCTTCCGGGACTCTAGGTCAAATGCAAAGCGCTTATTGGACATCAATGTCATATTCGCAATGGTGCTACTCCCTTGAACGGTGTTTGGTCCTCGGCGTCGATCACCAGGAAGGCTTCGCGAACCTTCGAACTGCTCAGGATAGAGGAGCGAACGTCGGACGTGACTTCCTGGAGAAAGATGATGTCAGGACGTTTGGCTTCCCACCGAGGATAAGTTTGGCTCGTGCGACGGGACGCGAGGAGGTGTCGAGGTTCCACGTTGTAAGAGAAAAGTAGGCCACGAGGGCAAGCTGTGGTTCTGTGCGTATCTCGAAGAGACTAGTTCCAAGAGTCCGGTGGGTGACCTGCGACAATGTCTGGCAGGGGTCATCTTCCTCATTTCCTGCGTTCCGTTGGCCCGTAGCGTCTTGGAGGGGGGGGGGGTCGATCCTTGCCCCTTCACAGAGGTGGCTGCTGCTGCCGAGCATGTTCGCAGGCGGTTCTCCAGCCCCTCCCCCTTCGGAGGAGGCCATATCGGTTCACTCCCTCTCGCCCTATACCCCTGTCTGAGGGCACCGGTCGGCGGTTATGCGGCAGCTGCCGCTCAACCAAAGCGCCGTCGAAGGCTAGACAGTAATCAATGTCAATATCCGAAACACTGGACTGGTGTACTCATACCTACACGGTGCGGACATTTGATCAGAAATGTCGTCGACCAGTGTGAAGACGACGGTTTCATGCATATGTCTGCCGCAAAAGAGTTTGTAAGTGAAAACACTAGTCGCTAGTGACACGAAAACTTACCTTTGGAGGATCAGGAAGAAAATATCTCTCATCTGAAGTATCGGGCCCAGTCAGCAGTACAAACCTGAAGCATTTCGAGCGAACAGATCACGGAACATATCGATGGCTGTTGTCTATGAAGGGAAGACAGCACGCGAGCCAAAAAAAAAAAAGCCTGTTCGGATGATACGAAGTCCGTCTGGGTCACAATAGCTCTGCCATCGTCTATGATTCCATGCCGAGTGAAGCATACCAACTAAACGAATCATCTCAATCGCGTATGCGTTTTTTCCTTTCTTTTTTTTAAATCCATTATTGTCCCATGGAGAAATCGCTCTATGTGGGACATGCTAGCTAATCACGGGGACCCCTGTGTCCTCCCGCCCTCCGGTTGCGCGAATGTCCCAATGTGGGGGCTCCCCCCATCGGTCCGCCGTTCCTGCCGGCCAGCTTAGACGCCGCAACCCTCCCAGTAGCCGTGATGTTGAATGATTGCGGATCGAGGTGATGACCGGCGTGTGCATTATGGTTGAACAGAAATGCGTATGTGTTTGCACATAACAATGCACTTGTTTCCTGGCACGTCGCGGTGATGATGCCTATCTGAGGGACAGAGTTTCAGCATGCACAGAAGACTTGGAGGTCGCCTGGATAATTTTATACACCACTTTTTCAACAGAATGGTCAATCGAGCGTCCAGTATCCTGCACAGGGTCCGATGTCAGACCTAATTCACCGCTCGTCACGGCAGACGGCGTAAGTAGTCCGGGAAATCATCGCAGCAGGGTTGATGGGCGAGAGTCGAGTGCTGAGGTTTCGGCCTCCTGAACAGTGAAGGGAGTGCGAGCCGGAGACCATTACCCTGAATGTCGACTTGTGGCATTCAGATTGCCCCTTCGTCCAGGAGAGAATCGATATAGGTGGGACCCGGCAGAGAGTACCTTGCATCATGCACTGGCGCATCACGGTCCAAAGTTGCAGCTCCATCAGTCCGACAATCTGCTTTTTTTTTTCGAGCCCCAAACCCTGTGCGCCCAAGAGATAATTACTTTCTGCGCCCAGACGGGCTCCGCGGCTTATCGGGCATTCTAGAACTGAGTGGACCTTGATCTGCCCTATAAGTGTAAATGGTGGTGACTGAAGGACTCGTCCGCACTATCTCCTGAGAGTTTCGTCAGTGTTGGCACGGAGTATCAAAAATCTGTGATGCAGGGATGTCACCCATCCTTGAAGCCGAACAAGGAACCGAATAGACTGCCAATTGGTAGCAGCTCCAGAATGGCTCTGCGACCAATCAGCGAGACAGCGAGATGGCCAGGAACAGAGCGAAGCATCTGGTATCCGGCGATGGCCCTAGTCTGGTGACCAGTCCGAGGTAAACCCCCGCTCAGGTGAATTTCGTTCCGGGGAAAAGGGGGGCTGCGGATTGATCAATGGGCGCGGATCAGTGGTGCGGGCTCGATAGGCGTTTCATGAACGCCCCACAATTGGTCTAGTAGGGGTTCGGGGAAGGAGAGCATTGCCCAGAAGCGATAGGAAGCCTCTCAGGTGTCCCAAGTCGGATCACATCAGTGCCATCATCTGGCAGGAATCCCATCCAAGAATATGGTCTTTTATGGATATCCCCAGCGCCCTCGGCCGAGCAGTGGCGTGAATGCAACATTCTTGATCCAAAACTTCGACCCAATATGTGTGCCTAGGGTTTAATAGGTATGCCTCGCAAGTTACTCAGCAATTCGGCACCAACTCTGCTTTCAGGTCTACATATTCCACGTCTCGTGCCGGCGGGGGACTATAGCAGTTCCATGGATCCGTCTGAGCCTTCAGTCCCGGTATGGGCCAGAAGGCACGGGTGCCATAAGGCGCCCACAGAAATAGTAAGAGTTTGCGTCGGCGCAACCATGCTTCCAATCTCCTGCACTCCCTGACGGAAGTTGGAGGTGGTATGAGTCATCCCAGACAGCAATCTCCCCAGATTACTGATTTCAATTCGTTACATCATTAGATGCCCGAAGAACGGCCATCTCCGATCCATCCTCGTGTGATACGGTGACCACAAATCAGACCAGTTTTACGCGTACATTCATTCCATCGTTTGATAAATAATACCCGTCTGCAGTTCTGGATCATGTTCTACGATTTTGACATGTTTGAAGATATTTGCACCGAGCCTTCACCATACAGGGCCGGGCTAACCCGCAATGTAAGACTGGATTGCGGCCCAGGAGAAGTTGGAAACGTATAAATATTAGGTCTCGTTAGTGTCCACGACAACCCGCCATTTGGCATACCCACACGCATCATGGCTCCTAAAGTTACCATCCCCCCTGACCCCCGCGATATATTCTTTATCACGAGCGCCAGATACCCGGCTGCGTCTGTGACTCTCAGTCGCGCTAGCACCTTCGGACCTATTGTCGTCCGGGATGCCAATACGGAGTTGCAGCCGCAGCGTTTAGTATGCGCCAGTGGTTTGCCTTTGTATGGGTCGCACGCTCATTGGTCGACAGTGGTTCATCAGGCATCTCATTGACGATCAGTATGTCATCGAGAATGTTGCGAATCGTGGGGCCTATGTGTTCGCGAATGGATTGGCTGATGTACGTCCGGTTACACTGCTTAGGGGGGTGTGCCATAGGACCCCCAGCTGATCATTGTGTGACGCCATAGGGTGCTTCACTTTCGGGTTCCACGAACGCGACTTTCTGGACCGTTAAACGCGTCTCTGAGACTGAGGACTTATTTACGTGTGTTTTGTCGTCGTCTGTTCCTTCGGGTCATTTTCTTGACTTTGCACGCCTCCCCCTTTCAAGCATCACGACGACATTGCCGTCCTCAAAGGACACGTACTTCTGGGCGCTGGATGAATTTGGTCCCGACAGGCCGGTAATATCTGCACTTCTCACAATACGTGTGGATGGGAGAGCTCTGACATGGACCTGTGACAGGTTTTCCTTAGCACTGATGGGTCGACAAATGAGTCGCAGTGGCACATCACACTGTTCATCCCGTTGGAGCCCGGGCCGGAGCGCTAAGTGTCGAAATTGCGTGCTCTGTTGGCTGTGGATATTATTAGAAAAGAAGACAAAAAAAGAAGAAAGCCGAAAGAAAAGGTTGAAAGACATGTGTGATATTGCAGCTTTTCGTGGTCTGCTGAGTCATGTCGAGTATCTGAATGAATGCAGGGTATTTGTCTGATCAATGAGTATGGAAGAATGCTGGACTCATTCGGCATTCTTATTATTCTGTGTTTACTATCATCCGATGGGGGCGCTGCGCTCTTTGCTAGACACTTTCTACTCTGCGCGTCAACTGTTCGCCTCTAAGGACCAGTGGTCTGTCACCGCCGTCATTCGGTTCTGCCAGGCATTTCTTTACCATACCGAGTCCAACATCAAAGGTGCCAACACCACGGTTGTTGCTCACCTCAGGCCCACATTCACGTTCGTTCTCGCGAAAGCTTGCCCTCATTTACCGCCTGTGGTCCATCACCGTTCCGCCTAAGAGGCCGACAGTGTATGAGTCTCTGATGTGACGGCACCGCCTAAGTCCTTAGTCATCTGGGCCACTGTTAAATGCACCTTTGTTCATCGTCTAATGCTCGTACTATCCTACTATCCTCAGTCTAGCCACAATGCCCATTTCTCGCGCCACTCATGTTCCCCCTTTTCAAGGTCACAACGACTGCCCTCGGTAATCAGGCTGCAACTACCAGAGTTTCCATTGCCGGTGGCCTGAAGGAGCAGCTGGTCTCACCGGATATTCGTGACACAAAGGTGAGTCCCAGTCGTGTATTACAGGGCAGCGTCGTATCAATAACCGTTGAACATTAGCTCATCGATGTCATCGTCGAGTTGCAGGTTGGACTGATCTGCCGCAAGAAACTCAGGAACGACATCGTCGCCTTAGACAACAACTTCAACGTCAACATGGAGGAGATTTGTGGGGTCGCTTACTGTGATCCTATCACCCGGGAAATGACTTCCATCAACACTATCCCTTCCGAGCTGGCAGGTACATGCTCGATACAGCTTGTCGCAGATCATTCATGCACTCTGGATACCTAGACTGGATTTGCGCCCGAGGGTGTCCTTCTCTCCTCATGAAGACCTTCGCAGATGACCGCACCAATGGCGGGCCCGATAAGCTCCCCTTGGCCACTGCGATCGAAACCGTCAAAGTGGAGCTCTTGGCGGCTCCGGACCGTGACGACAGTAACAAAGCCATGCAGGACCTCGACTACACCAAAGCGCTCATCTGGAAGCTCAGTCTGATTATGACCTACAAGAACGAGGACCGGAAGGCTGTCATGAAGGCCGCCCTGGACAAATTCCTTCCCACCTACCTCGAGAAGGAGAATATGTGGTCCGCCGAGGACTGGAAGAAACTCGGTTCCGCTTCAATGGGGCGGGGGCGAGCGCCCTTCAGTGACGTCTTTTTCAAATATACCTTTTTAGTCTTCGTAGCTTCTTCTCTGATCGCGTTTGACACCATCTTGTGCCCACTTAACAACCCCCCCCCCTCCTCCACTCACTCACCTGGATCGCTTCTCATTTTGACTCGTTTACTCGTGTCCATGTCTTTCATTGGGCTCGATGTACCCACCCGTATTGTGTATTTGATACCGATGTATATTGACCGCGTACTGGTTCGTGCAAGTGATCTTCTAGTTGTGTCCTAAATTCGTTCGGTCTCGTCTGAGGTGGTCTTTCATCATTCATCTCTTGAAAGTACGAATGAAGTCTAAATGCATCCGTGAAGGTCCCTCGCCGAATTGTCCGACTGCATGAGCCTACTCCATTTGGCGATTTGCAGATTAGGGACATTGGTTATAAACCTGTACATTTATTCCCGCTCTGTTCACTTTGTTGAAAGTGACCTGCGACTCGGAGCAAAAAAAAGTGTTCAGTGGTGACGACTCAGACGAACTGACAATGCCGACAACACCTTATACGGTGCCTCACTTATGTCTGCGATCCCATTATCCTCATGTCGCCTCCAGTTGCCGATGAACCCGACGACTCGTTTAACTACTCGTGTCCCCGCATACCTGCCATGGCGTTGTCGACGACCTGGCGCAACATCAATAACACCTCTCGAATGACAATGATGCCGATGCGACGATCACAGTGGCGGCTGCCTGGAGGCGAGATGCGTGACTACCACGACGCGGAAAGGGAGACGCGACAAGATCATCGTTGCTCGGAGGGCGACGTAAATTCACGACGACTGCGATGGGTATGCGCCTCCATCGACGGCAGGCGACCACGACATGTGCGAGCTTCACCCTCACCTTCACCTTTGCGTCCTGCCCTTACCATCCTACCCCGCCCAGCGTGCCAGCGTACGCGGTTTGCCAGTAGACGCACCACCTACTAGCAGGTCGTGCCTGCGTGCACATAGCGCTCGCACTGCGCCGCCCTTGTTGCGTTCCGCTGGTAGGTCCACCCCCACTGTCCTCACCCCACCCCACCCTCACGTTGTCATCACCATCGGTCAGTCATCCCCATCCAGGTCTGGTCCACGCCTACGTCTACATCCCCGCTATCCCTGCGTCCACGCCCGTATGTCCCCATCCTCGCCCTTGTCTCATCGCCATCGTGCCCACGTTCGTATTCATGTCCACGCCTCCCGTCCTCACCATCGTCCTGCTGCCCTTGTCCCCATACAGCAGGCACATCGATGCACTGAGGACGAGCTGAGCCACAATCCTGGAGTCGTCCCAAACAATAAAGCCTCGGCGTACGATGCAAAACGTAGCATAGAGCGTTTAAGAAAAGGAGGACGGTAAACAGTGCCGTTACACACCGCACATAACTGAAGCCACGCTTCACGTACCTCGGGTGTATATGCCAGTAATCGAGAGAGAACAGGGTGCCATCTACAGGATAATTTCTACGGTAAACAACGTGATCAGGACACAGGATAGACCTCGGTCGACCATACAGTGTCCACACGTGGAAGATCACGACCACTAAACGGGGGTGTCTGGCGAAAACTGTCCATGAGATTCTTCAGGAGCGCATAGAGAATCGACGATCACGCTCACCAGATATCTTCATCAGCTGTCAAACATTAGACGGATTCGGCTGTACGATGATCAATGAGCCGCGAGGCGCTGTGGGGTTCGAAGCATCAAGCAAGCACATCATGGTCCCAACTTTTGCATGGCCGAAACATGAAACGCAATGCCTGCGACGATATTTATTGCTTGCCTGAGCCAGAGTTTGAACTAGGTAGTATGCGCAACCGAATGGATGCAGGTATACGACCTCGTTATTTCATTGTCATCGAAATACTACTAACCATTCTCTTCCGTGCGTATTGTCTTGTTCGGCCCAGCATCCGCAAGCAAGATCGTACTCACAGCAGGACCTTGACTAGGCGTCGACGTTAGACCGAACGCAACGTCGATGTCTGTGTCGCTCCCGTCTCTACTCAGAACATCGCAAGTTCAGGGGGGTGAGCGGCACTACAGGTGCGCATACAAACACAGCCAGTGACTCTGATCATTCGTCAGTTGTAATGTGGTGTGTGGCCGCCAACAGGTCCACAAGCGCAAATACTACTAGGTCCTGTGTCGAAACAATACGTTTGATGAGATGAATGGGACAATGTGAAGAGTGATGAGACACGAAAATACATCATACCTTCCCTTGCCAAGAGGCTGATGCTAAGGGTTTAATTCTAACTGTCTTGTCGTTCCGGACATCTCCACTGACTACCTCACGAAATTAGCAGTCAGGGGACGGTAGCGTCTACATCAACGTGGAGTGTGTGAGCAATTGTGTGGTGTACACGATATGATGCACCAGAGGGCCTATACTGAATAATGATATATATCAAGGAAATTGGACATGCGACGACTTCGACGATGCACAGTGTAGGAAGTAAACTGAGGATGAGCCTCGAGTGCTCGCACACGCAGGATCATCGCCACTGTATCAAAAAGTTTGAATGAGAGTGAACATAGGCTCTTACACTCTGCAGTGCAAATAAAAATCGTAGCAATGCCAGGTGGCACCAAGTCCCCAACTCCTCAGGCCTCAAGAAACACGCACATTGAACTGGCAAAAGTATCATATCACGACAGGAGGAGTAGCAATATATACGGACAAGAGAGCATATAAAGCATCTTTGTGGGTTAGCAGTCGAGGTTGCTTGCCAATACCTGCACGTTATGCTGTTGCATGCTCCTGGTCGTGTACCCGGCCAACGCGCACGAAATAGTCCTCACAGTACGGGATCCAGCCATGTCCGTCCTGGGGGTGGCTCGTCACGCTGTGCCGGTCTCCTGTAATGTGCGCTGCACACTGCTGCGTGCTTGTCCCACAGCTTTTCGGATGTCCACTCACATCGGAATGTGGCTGCATTCGGGGGATCTCACCATTCGCCTCGTGATTGGAGCAACAATAAAAGACAAATATAAGAATTTACTCACTAGTACAGTGAGCGGGTAAGTCAATATTGACGGATGGAGGAAGAACTGTATAGTTATTAGGTAATCACTTTCCATTCGCACGGTTACTACCGTGGGGTCGGGGATCTACCGGTTGCCAAATACCGCGGGAAATCGGTAATCGCCACGAAACCCCCCACTATCGTGGGAGTCAGGGATGGGATCACAGCACGAGCCAAAGAAAATATATGTCGCCTTGGAAGTAATCATAATCAACGTCAATATCGAACACTGAACTGGTGTACCTGCAGCTGCACGGTGTGACCCTTTGATAAAAAATGCCATCGGTCAGTGTGAAGACGAGGGTTTCATACATGCGTCTATCACAAAAGATTTTCTAAGTGCAAATGTTAGTGGCTAGTGACACAAGAGATTGTCTTTAGGATGCTAGGAAGAATGCCTCCCGTCTGGAGTATCGGGCTCAGTCAGCTCTACAAACCCGACACACTTCGAGCATGCAGGTGACATGAGCTCTGAAATCGTTTAGGAATCAGTTGGTGCACTCAGAATGCTTCGAAATGCATCAAGAG
This sequence comes from Boletellus deceptivus, assembly GCA_038090195.1. Taxonomy (NCBI): domain Eukaryota; kingdom Fungi; phylum Basidiomycota; class Agaricomycetes; order Boletales; family Boletaceae; genus Boletellus; species Boletellus deceptivus. The sequence continues at coordinate 2,222 of JBBPMG010000843.1, read as the reverse complement.
GCCCATGCCGAAGAACGGTTCATGGAACACGCCGACGGCCGTTATCTATGAAGGAAGGACAGAATGGACAGCACACAAGCCAAAATCAAATAATAATAATAATAATACTAACTGGTTCGGATGATACGAGGTCTGTCTAGGACACAACATTTCTGCCGTCCTCTACACTCCGATGTCGAGTAAGGCATACCGACTAAGGGCATCATCTCAACTGCGTATGCATTCGCAAAACGACAATGCGCTTGTTTCCTGGCAAGTCGCCGTGATGACGTTCATCTGAAGGACAACGTTTTAACATACACAGGAGCCTTGGAAATTGTGTGGGTGACTTCATACACCACATTTCCAGCAGAATGAGCAATAGTGTCCAGGGTTCGACATTAGACCTAGCTCACCGCTCCGCACGGTAGAGGTGTTAGTCCAGGAAATCATCACAGCGGAGTAGGGTTGAGTGCTTTGACCTCCTGAACAAATGCGACCTAGAGACCATTACCCTATGTGTTGAATCGAGCATTCAAATCGCCCCCTCTTCCAGCGAGAGAACCGAGATAGGTGGGACCCGGTAGAGTGCAACTTGCATTATGCGCTGGACAGTCATGGTCCAAAGTTGCAGCTCAGCCTGTCCGAAAAGCGAAAATATCTGTCTGTTTGTGAGCCCGCGACCGTGTACGCCCAGGGAGATTTCAGATGGATATTACTTGCTGCGCCCAGACGCACTCCAGAGCCTATCGGAGATTCTGGAACTCGGCGGACTTCGACCTGCCCTATAAGCGTAGATGGTGGTGATTGAAGGACTCATCTGCACTATCTCCTGAGAATTTCGTCCATGTTGGCGTGGAGTATCAAAAATGTGTCACAGGGATGTCACCAAATCCTGAGGCCGAATGGGGAACCGAGTAGGCCACCAATAGAGAACAGGCCCTGAATGGCTCTGCGACCTATCAGCGGCATGACCGGGGACAAAGCGAGGCATCTGATATCCGGCGGTGGACCCAATCCCGTGACCAGCCCATCCATGAGGTTGCCCCACCGAGAGGCAAGCCACCAACACATGCTCTGGTGGCGGACTGATCAGTGGGCGCCGATCAGTGGTGCGGACTCAATAGGCGATTCGTGAACATCCCATTGGCAAGGGGAGCATTGCCCTCGTTCGGAAACGATTTTTCGAGATGGGCCCCGTGTGGGATCACGTCAGTGCCACTAGCTGGCGGGAATCCTGTCTGGGAATGAGGTCATTTATGTATGTCCCCAGCGCCCTCGGTCAGTGGCGGCATGAATACAACATTCTTGATCCCGAATTTCAACCTAATTTGTGTGTATGGGACCTGCCGTACCGGGACCTCCTTAGCCGGTCCATTCAGAGGCCAACGCCTCCCACACCGTCCGTCACAAATGCCCACCTGCAATCCAGCACGTCTCTAGCGGTCTCCCCGATGTCTAGAGCGCCTCCGGGGCCTCTTGCCGCTCCATCGTGTCGGCGGGGTCGGTGTGCGCGCTCCCCGTGGATGAGTGGTGGGGTAGAAAGCCGTCTACGTGCATGAACAATGGCATCACGTTATTTGTGGTAAGCAGACGTCGTGTGTTGCAGGAGGCCGTTGCAAGTTTTACCGCGAAGACTCCGCCTCAGAGAGAATAGCCTGAACTCTGGAGAGATCGGCGACTGGGACATTCTCCCGCGGAGCCGCAAACTTTTTAGACCGCGACGCCATGCTCGACATCCCACCCCGCGCAACTGTCGGCAAGCACATTCTCGCTCCCACCACAAGCCCAGCGTATCTCCGTGGCAAGTCGTGCCTCGTCAGACTACTGGTGTTGTCCGGCTTTAGGCACTGGGCAGAACACTTCAAAGAATCAGAAAGCCATCACGACGACGTGTCAGGAGGCGAGCGCATTCCTGTGCAAATGGATCTATACGGTCCACGTGTGGCCTAATAATGAGTATGCCTCCCAAGTCGCTCCTCAACAATCCGGCACCAGCTCTGCTGTCTGGTCCACACGTTCTACATCTCGCCTCGGCGGGGGACCGCAGCAGCTCCATCGATCCGTCCGAGCCCACAGCCCCAGTACGAGCCAGAAGGCACAGGTGTCATAAGGTGCCCCCAGAAACAGCAAGTACTTGCGTCGGCGCAACTATGCTTCCAGCCCCATGCGCTCCGTGGCCGAAGTTGGCGGTGTAGACACCAATCCACCCGATCACTGAATCCAATCCGTTACATCACCTA
>JBBPMG010000842.1:0-12412 GCA_038090195.1 Boletellus deceptivus | reverse complement strand
CACTGAATAACCTCGTATTAGGCTCTCTTGTGCTGATAAACGTTTGGGTGTTTCTCTGGCGAGCCGGCTACTCCATTCACCCACAAGTGTTGACCAACAATGCAAGTAAGTAGGTCCTTGCCTTCGTTCATACGTGCATACACATGTCGCGATCGCCCGCAGGTTTCGTCGGACGCGATTACCCTATCATGCTCGACGTCGGAGACCTTGAGCGCGTTGCGATGACTTTGCACGAGTCCGTCCGCTTCGAACTCGGGAACGGCACCGGCGAAGCGATTGACAAGACTTGGGGAACGCTGTTTGCCAATCCGCCCGGCCTCGGCCGCGTACACCTCGGAAAAGACGAGCGCCTGTTCGCTGCGACGTACATACACCAGCTCCACTGTGTGCGTGAGCTCGCGCGCGCGTTCCACCACCCGAGGACGAGTCTGGTTACGAAGGGACACCAGCAACATTGGCTGTATGATGTATTAAGGTTGGATTTGGGAAAAACAGGCAGAGCGAGCTAATCGCTGGCCATGACCGCTGCTCGGCCGCCCAAAGGGAGCACGAGTCTGATGATCAATCTACTGTATTTATAAATATCCGGGTTGCCCACTGGAGGCGTCCGTGTATTGATGCTATCGCCGCGCACACCACAGCAAGATGGCTTCTAGCTTTGCAATCCACTCAAGGGAGCTGTTTCAGAATTATAGCATTTCGGGGCGGCGTTGCCACCTGGTTGGGAAGAGGGTGTGGGCGATTTGATAATTCACCATATCCACCCATTCGACGTTTGAAGCTTTCAAGGAGGGCGTTCACGCTATCTCGATGTGTATTAGATTGGAAATCCCATCAATGATATAGTCTGCAAGTCAAGAGAAATATTACATGCGATCGCTCTGCCACCCTGAGCATCTTTCATCTCTGCTCCTGAAAAGCCGCAAAGGCCTTTTGGTTTTTCTCTGCGGCCGCATAAACAGTTTCCCAGTTCCTGCAAACGGTTTCGTATTCCCTCTCCAACGACGCCTTCTCGTTCGTCACGGCTTCTAGGCGAAGGTTCGGCTGGCAGAGGACGCTCTGGCGCAGGTAGTTCAAGCAGTGGCTCACGAGCGGAGTTGGGGTCGCGGCAACCTCATCGGGGATGTCAACTAGGGCGGCGTGGATGATTCCCAGACACTTCATCTGGTGGAGAAGCGTGGGCGTGTAGGCCTTGTGTGGTGATCCCAGGTGGACCAAGCGCCCACCTTCGGGAAGGAGTGCTGCGAACTCTTCGGCCGCACTGGATGCGATGTCATATCGGTGGGTGTTGCGCATGATCATCAGGACTGGATCGCTGGGTGGGATATCGAACGTGAGGGAGCCTGCGAGCGTGGGCGAGGGTGAGAAGAGGTGCAGACGATGTTGGGTGCTTACGGGTGCGTGGCAGGGGGGATTTCCCATCGAGCGACCAGATGACAAGCACGAGGGCGACGACTGCGACGGAGCACGGAAGAGGCTTGAAGCATGTCCACCAAGTGGTCTCCGTGGACAAAGGTGCGCCTGGTGCAGCACTTGTGATAATTATATAACTGTTGGTGCGCTCATAATGGCCAGATCAGAGGCAGCGACAATGAGCACCGGCCATCGTGCGGAGACTGAGTTTCGAACACGCCGGCGTGGCCGCTATTAGAACCCGGCGACCAGGCGCGGTCTGTATCTCCCCATGTACAGTCTCCTGCCACGCAGCGACCCAGACTCAACCGAGGACATCACGTCGCCTCCGACCAACTCCCGTTGGCCTTCGTGGGTCCTGATAGTCTGACTCGTATGCACCCTTGCCAATCTCGCAAGCATCTACATCTTCCCCCCATCCAGCGCGGTGCCACAGTCTGTCGCATTTCTCCTCGATTCGCCTCGCTTGTCTTGACAAGCGATCTCGTGACTCCGTCATCCGTCTCAGTTTGTCGGCCTGAATCGCATCCACCGACATCTCTCCACCGACGTCAAGCCCTTCGTCAACAAGCCCTTCCTCAGCTCCTGAATTGATGCCGACCGACGAAGCGACGCGGTGAACATCGGTACTGTTACCCCTGAAGCACCATCGCATCATGGTTACCCCGACGGTGCGTCCCGTGCGCATTCATGGCCTCCGAAACAAGAGCTGATCACACCCCCAGACGTCCACCATCGTGCAGTTTCACGCGCTCGACTATGGAATGAAGGCCTACGAGCTGAGGATATCGCTCCCAGCTCCGCGCGCAGTGGTCCGGCATGAGGAAGTGTCCGACGACGTCGGAGAATCTACCTTCCAAATCTCTGCCCTTCCGATCACCTTTCGTCTCTCAGCTTGAAATATCACTCCCCCTCGACGAGGAAACAGTTTCGTACCGCACGCAAACTCCCATGTTGCATGACATTGCCGACTACGTCGTCGGAGAGCTTCCCGCAGAGTTCAGCTACAACTTTACATGCAAGATGGAGGACGTGTTTACGTTCAGACTCGGATGCCAGACTCCTGGATGCCACATGGAGTGGTGGCAGGACAATGGGAGTTCAGGTGAGCTACTCTTTTGTGCGAGGGATACAGCCCGCTGAGTGTCGTACTTGTTCTAGGCATTACGGTAATACAGCATCCATTGATCTGACACCCTCTCGCTCAACCAGGGCAGAGATGCGCTGGAAATATTTTCGTGGGCGAGACGCTTTCTCGATCTCCTTATCTACTTTGGAACCTGATGAACGCGCACGGCTGATCGGGTCGACTACATGTGGCCGGGAAAGATTACATAAACAATGAGATGACGAGTCGACGACTTTGTTTCCTTGCGTTCGTCCGTCGCGTTCCTGAGCACTTGTACTGCCCCGAAAAAAATGCGCATAAATATGCTGTGCGGCCAACGGAGGACAATCTCCCTAGCAGAAGGCTAATCGGAAGAGACATTCACACTATTTCATCATGCGTCCATCAACACACACACAGAGTAGAGGTTGGTCATTCCTTTTGCCGATCTTGGGGGAATCTGGTATCTCACTTAACCACGTGGAACGTCCCCCTCTGACTGAACCGCACCTTCAGCGCGGGCCCGGCCACTCACCTCCCATTCACAATGAATAGCATCCGCAAAGGCGAGAGCACCATAGGCTCTCCTTTCTGCTGTCCTGTGCCTCCCTATCTTCTTGGTTTTCCTTCGCGACAGCTGTCAAAGACCACGACCCCTCGTCCGTTCACATGAGCTTGTCTATGTCTTCACCCAGATCTCAGGCCTTCTCTGCAAGGTGGTACTCGCTCCTGAAATTTGCCGACCACACTACAATGTCCCATTCGTGCGTGGAGGTCTCAAAAGGTGATCTGTATGCAGGCGGTGGACCTTGACTGTCGCATCGAACAAGGCTGGTAATTCATTGTCGGACGGGAAGGCTCTGAAACGGGGGTCGGAAATCTGAGTGAGTTGTCATCGTAGGAGCTACGCCTGCCGGTACATGTGAGTGGAGTCATAGCACAACGTTTCGGCGCTACACTCTACTGTTGCTTCGACATTATCTGCTCGATAATATCGCTATCGAGAGGATCCCTATCACCGAGAAGAACTAGGCATGTGCCCAATCGACGAAGGCCAAGTCTACATTGTGCTCAAGCCAGAGGTCGAACATATGTTGCCCGGTACTGAGACAAGCAGTCCTGCCCGAGAGGGAACTGCAGTCGATTCATCTCCCTTGACTCGGACTGTGGGCTTCCGGTTGCTTGTCGTCTAGTAGTCCGCCTCTCTCTCGTAGCGTCTCTGTTTTATTTCCCGTCGCTCCGGTATGCATTCAACTCCGATTCGCAGAGCAAACATTAGGATAAGCCCTAGAACAATTTTCTACTGTCAAATGGTCACTCGGTGTGCATTGTCTTACCTCACATCGCGATGGCGCCCCAGGTGCTCAAAGAAAGAAGAGAGCTGTGCATGTTGCGATCGCTGGTACACGCCAGGTCCCATCAATCTAATCTGCCTCTCTGGCATCACAGTACGCCGTCCATAGCCTGGACAGGGAAGTACGTCGTTCAGTTTCATCCATGACGATGGTCATCAGCGGGAAGCGGTATGAAGACTGGATGAGCTTCTATGTCAGTCGCTCCAGGACGGAGTGCTCGACAGCAGTCGGGGAGACTGGGCGAGAGTAGCGTATGTGGCAGGGAAATAGGGAGTCATTCTAGTCAACAAGATCGTTCTTATTGCCGATGCAGACGCTGCGCGCCAGCAGTCTGCATTTTTCTCTCACGCTCATGAACAGAAGATGTTAAGGTTATTGGTGCGACATTGCCCGTAAACTGGCGAACCGATCTAATGTTGCCATCATTCAGCACAAATTTGGTCTGTTTACGCTTTCTCTCTCTCTCTCTTGTGAGGACGCTGAATGACATCTTTCATCAGGATGTCATACAGGTTTTACACCACTCCTTCGAAAGTGGAATCACACACTTTATGTACGGGCCTACCATGTCAGCTTGGTTGGTCGCGCAAGCACAAGATCTGTTAGTGTCGAATGTTTCCGAAGACTTCGACATGATGCCGTTTCTTCGGGTATCATCAGTACCTCCGCTTAACGCTGGCTTTCACTCCTGCCTTTCGCATCGTCCTTCTTGGCCAAGCGAGCCCGCCGGTCCGTCTTGTCGATCGTGAGCGACCTCACCGTTCCACCCTCTCGTGTGAGGGGCGAACAACAAAAGAATGTGCACGAGATACTTGCTTCCGCAGCGGAGACATGTGCCGAATACGAGCTCTCTCTGTCCACCATACTTCAGGAAGCGTTTGTCGCTGACCACACCCCAATGTATTGGGCTGTGGTCAACTATCGTCAGGTCTTGCTTGTGGCCTTGTTGGTACACTCCCGACCACTCACTGTACCATCTATATCAGACATTCGGCAGGCGTGTCTTGCCAGCTCAAATCAGGCGCTGTTTCATGCACGCCGCGTGTGCCGCCCCTCATTTCAAGGGACGGATGGCATTCGAGCTCAAAGTTTGCGGACAGGTTCGGTTTTCTATTCGTCGGAATTTCAGAAGGATTCAACCAACGCGTTCGATAGCACCTGAAAGCCTCCTTCTGAATAACCGACCTTCGGACGACATCCATGTACAGCGAGCAAATGATCAAGGGTTTGTCGTGTCTTTCGATACTCCTCTTTGGCAAAGGCGGGTGAAAGTAATTGGGCATGTCAACGTTGAATTTATTGCGTCTGGTAAGTACTTTTCATTGATTTACGCCCTGTATTCGGTTTGATGTCTGGGCTAGGTCGGATGTGGTCTATCGCGTTTTCTCTCTTGCTCCTCCATCAATGAGCGTGGCATCCTGGAAATCGAAGCAGAGCACGAATCCATGGCATGTCACAATCAACCTTCTCGAGTCGAGCCCGCCCACCTTCTTTGATTCACGACTTGTTGTTGATGTTCCCCATTCCCCTGTATCCAGTCCGATCCAGACCCAGAGGCTCCAGGAGGTGCGGTCCACGATGTTCCCGCGTTCGCACGGCGTACAGCACCGAAATCGATCCTCAACATATGAGTATGATGGAGAGATGAATTTGCGATCGTCTCAAAGCCACAATGCTCCCGCTCCGTCTGAGACAGGCAATCATTCCTCCTCGTCTTTATCTAACCTCGGCCACCAACACATCCAATGCGAGGTTCTTTGTCCCCGATCTCTGTTTCCCTCAGATGTGGCAACCGAAAACTTGCTTGTCAATCTAAATCAGGGGAGCCTTCTGGTGCGTAAATAGACTTTCATGGACCTCCTCTAGCCCGGGTCCTGAACTTCACACAGAACACAGAGAAGCCAACGATAAAACCTGACACGTGGTCGATCATGGGGTTGGTTATACGAATGCCGTCGTTTCCTCTCTCAGGGATGGCCCTGGGTCCCGGCTGCTGCAGGGGTAAGTTATTGTTTCGATCGCCCACGAGTTGCATTTCAAGGATGTACCAGTACCAATTCGCCATACCTATTTCCTGACAGGACACTTAGGGGCCGAGTGGAGGCGAAGTTTGTGTGGTCCGAGTTGTCAAAGGACTGTTTTGTTTGCTAGGACGGGTGTATGCAACTGGAGCTCCCTGCATGGGGCAGCATGCGGATATGATGATCAATTGATTGCAGTGCTTATGCATGCAGTGCTGCTTTCCTAGTGGTAGCCTATGACTCTGAGCCAGAGCCAATTCCACTGTTCTATCACTGCGACCCTAGTGTCTGCTGCAGCTAGGTGGCAATCGCCGCAAATATATCTCATTCTACGACCGCAACTACCCTACCCCGAGCCGTGGCTCCACTAACCTGCACAGTGGTAGTTCTGGACAAGTACCAAGATGAACAAACAGAGCCACCCACAGACACCGATGCACCCCCTTCGTACGATACCATTGCAACGAGCGCTCCTAGTGGACAACCTAGTAGTAGATCGACCTATTCGGTCGACGAAAAGTTGCCACGACAATCTGCCTTTCCTCCTGCCCCTGGCACTGGTAGCGCAATTCAGTCAGAGGGCGATGTTCGAGCCAGCATCTCTGGTCCCGTCAGTTGGGTTTCCCACTCCAGTCCACCATCATGGTTATCCATGCTGTCATTCACCTCTTCGCGTACCTCCAAGCAAGTCCGGCAGACTGTCCTCGCTCTCGTCTGCGACCTCGTCTTCAGTGTCGAGTCGCCCGATATTCTCAATAGTTGTGCCAATGCGTGCTAGACACATGGCTTGGATCTCTCGGCCCTCTTGCAGGAACCGTTCATTGTGCATCATTCCGCGTTATACTGGGGGATCTTGAACTGCAGCGACGCACTGTTGCCGTCACTGCTTGCACATGCAGCCCCGCTCTCCCAGGCAACTATATCAGAGATACGCCTTGCTTGCTTAGTCAGTTCAAACCAGCTCCTCGTTATGATTCCAGCATGAACCTTTTACGAAGCAAATGGCACCCTTCAATACGAGTCCTGGTAAGTGACTGCCAATTTACTGCATGATTGCTGTTCACACTACGAAGGTGCGGATGTGCTCGTACTTGGTTCTATGCCAGCGGACGAGGTATCGATACGCGAGATGGACGGGGAGGGTGCTTTTATAGTGAAATGCAGATTAACCTCTGGCAGAAGTGTATGCGAGTCTCTGGGCGTGTCAGCGTCGAGTTCATTGCCCGAGGTAGAATGCCTACTTTCGTTACACCTTGGGCAATTGACGACTCATGTGCTCTTTTTAGGCCGGATATGGTCGCTGACGTTCTTCTCGCCGCCGTCCACCGCTCGCACAGGTGTTGGGATGTGGCAAGTAGCACTCTGTCTACTCGAGCACAGCTCGCCCACATTCATCGACTCCCGACTCATCGTTGACATGCCGCCGCCGTCTTCCAACGTGCCCCAACTGAGCGACCTACTATCGCTGTCGCCTCCACGGGACGACCAAAATGGGCCTGTTGCACAGTCTCCGCCTCCAGCCTTGCCTTCGCCATCGAACAGATCCAAATCCAAATCCAAGGCCCCGCAATACGTCGAGGTGCGTCTCAAGAGCGGCGCATTCCGTCTCGCTCACAGGACTTCAAATACTTTTACTGCCGCCCTCGATGCTGCATTTTCGAGCCAAAGAAGCTGGAGTGCCCCACAGGTTGAGCAGTGGTCGGACAACAGTGGCAGTACATTTACCAATGCCATCGCCGTTCCACTGGATGACGCTACTGGCGCGGAATTATTGTATGCGTAAGTCCGAGTCTTTTCATAAGTCCACGTATGATTCAGTGGTATTTCTAGAAATTCTCCATTCATTGCAAATGATGGCACGTTGCACGTTCGTCTTGAAGCGCGTCTGGGGAGGCCAAATCCAGACTGTCATTTGTTGATGACAGCGACACCATTTTGGCTGGAGTTCGCATCGAGTTACCCTCATCTGTGGGCTGGTATCCGAATCCTAACTTGGATACACCGGTCGTTGATGAGCTGGCATTTCAATTGTGTAGTATCTATGTTGCTTGACCGTCCTAGGGTTTCAATAATGCTACAGTCGCTTTGTGTTTGCAGGCCTTTCTTGCCTTTCTTTTCTGACTCTCATTGCACCTCTTCTCAAAGTAGGGGTTCATGGTCTCTCATGGGGGCTCATGGCGAGCAGACTGGACCAGGAGGCGACGAGGACGTGTTGACAAACCTGAAGAGCATGTCAGAACGGGTCGGCGAATGGCTAGATTGTGAGGTCAACGAATGAGTATCTCACAGCACTCATGGACCAGATGGTCAAGCAGACCCATCGAGTGTCCACGTCAATGACGCGTTGACTCACATACTAGGTCTGAATAATCGTAAAGGGATGCTAGCACCGTCCCCGCTGGGCAGTAAAACAGTGGAAGCAAGGGAAAAGGCGGCAGAGTGACGTTGATCCCGCACAGGGGACAGGCAACGGGTTTGAACCTGGCTTCCTGTCTCCACCGCGTGATGACGGCCGAGGCCGCTTCATCGATGCGAGACAGCCGCCTCAGGATGTTGTACGTTATGGAGGTGCGACTGAGAGGGTACAGAATGCAGTCGACTGCTCCCACCGAAGGGAGCCGCACGATGAGAGCCCAGGGTGACTGACTGTGAAGAAAAGGAAGGTCATGGCCACTTGTCGAACTGGAGCCCGAGCTACCGCCGGGCTCTGCATTAAACGCAGTTTCGGGGGGGTTGACAGGATTCTGCACGGTACTAGGAAAAGAGGGTCCAAAGGGTGCATCCCAACTAGAGTTCGGATAGTCGGGGATGGTACTCGCTTGCGCCGGGTCATAGAAGGAGACCCCAGAAATGATCATGGAGGAAGAAGGGGGTGCAGTGGAAGAGAACGCGGGGGGGGAAAGTTGAGTCGAGTGAACAGCAGCAGACGCGGAGGTGGAAGGGAGGTAAAGAGGGGCCGATGGTAGATGTACTTCACGCTCGTCTAAGGAATTTTGCGATTGGTATTGGACGGGATTGGAGTGCGAAAGAGAGAAAAGACGATTGGGGGGGAGGAAAGAATCGGAGATAATCGTGGACTGTGGGACAGGTTGCACGGAAGTAGAATTGAGGGGAGGATGGGATGCGGGGCGGGTTGTCGTTGCCCTGGGTGCTGTAAGGAAAAGGGTGAGCAAAAAACGGTCGCACAAGATCTATCAAGTTTTGACAGGAAATGCAACAGGGGAAGACACGGAGGACGTACCTCCGGAGGTGTTCAAACTGGAAGAAAAGGATAGATCTTCGTCGGGTGTCCGGAAGTGTTCCACTGCAGATAAGGGGTCGAGTGATGGAGGATGTAGCTCTAATGTGCGTGTATGCTGCGAGTGCAAGACGAAATACGGTGGAGATGGTGGTATCTGTGCAGGTGGTCAAGAGGGATCGGGCGTGAGTGCAGAGTAGAAAAGGAGGGGGAGAACGAGAATAAGGTCCACCGAACGGGGAAATGGAACGATGGAGAGGAGTGACCTTTCGAGGGATTCTCGATGGAGGGGGGACAGAGTCGAGTCGGCGAATCGCAGCACGGGAATGGCAATGTCAGAGCCAGAGGGTTGGAGCGACGAGCAAGAGTCAGCAGAATGGCATGAGCAGATTCCACCCCGAGTGTCGCCTTCCGACCGCCGTCCTTGCAGCAGAAATACCTGTGTGATGCAACATCCGTTCCGTTCTCGGACACCGCCACAGACCTGGCCGCATGAGCGGTGGCTCGGCTTGGCTCCGTAGCCGGTTGTCCCTCCCTCCGCCGCTCCACCTCCTTGCGTTCGGATTTGCAGTCGGGCTCGAGTTCGCCTCCCCATGTGTTTGACCCTCTCGGGAGTGACGTAAGAATTCTTGTTCTTGGGCGCTGTATCCACATGGTGGATGTTCGTCAGTCATCATTCCACTCCTAGGTAACGCCCGCTTGGAGTACCGCGCACAGATACACTCCACACCGTCCCTGGTACAGGTTATCCTGTAAAATCAAGCACCTTTTTGTCAAACTGTGGCATGATCCAAGAAGCTGGTTTGCCAACCTCGAGGATTTCGAGTTCTTGTCCACGGACCTCGGACGCCACATGCTATTTAGACCGTCAAACCGTACTTCGTTCAACGTGCTGCCCATATTCATGCGCTGCGACCCCACTACATCATCGAGACATTTCCATGAGCGGTCATGTGCGAAGAAGTCGCTCTGTGAGTTTGGTTTTCGGGTGTCCTCACGGGGTGATATGCGCACAGTGGATGCTGGACAGGCACGACATCGATGCATGAGCGCGCCCTCGCTACATCGTTGACTGACAAGCCCACCCTGCTGAAGTCGACAGAGAACGAAGATCCGTGTCTTCTACCTTCGATTATTCAATAAGCATCCAATTCATCTCACCGTTTCTGGTCCCACCATGCGATTCACGTTTCGATTTCGATTTTGGGGACCGTGTGCTGAACATTGAACTCGCTAGCATTGCGACGTCAAGTTGCCGCCAGAACCATATTGCCGATTTTTACATTGTACATGTCCTCAGTTTCTGTGCACTCGACTGGTACGGACAGGGCTTATTCTCTACCGACATCACTTTGCTTGCATTTGCCTGAATGGTCCAAGTCGCATAGCCACAGTGGCCCCCCGCCCAGAGATCGACGATATCACCATTGCATCCACGCATCGCATGCGACAGAGGCTCAACGAGAAGTGCTAACGTACAAGCTATGTACCATACACAGCCGCTCGAAAGCGTGCTGAGGAGAAAGCTGACGAACTCAACGAGCTCGGTTGGAGTGGCGAGCTGATTGAGGAGGCGGGCAAATACGCCGAGTGCAGGAAACGGTAGCATCGGATACTGAGGCAGGGACCGTCCGCAAAGTGAGAGCGACTACGCAGCCAGTGCCAAAGAAAAAGAACGGTAAGGACCAAGGCTACCACCAGTCAGAGGAAGGTGGGAGCGAAAGGAACGTGTCGTACGAAGACCTGATGACAACAACCAGTGCTGGGGTCAACAGCCCAGCAGACACATCAGAAGACCCTGGGACCACGACAGGTGATGATAAATGTCATCCAGACATATCCCTAGAACACCTGACGCTACAGAGAGGAGGGTAAGGAGATGGTTGACGTTGGGATGTTGGAGGTCGAAATGGAGGCGGGCAGGGACAGCGATAAACCAGACCGACAAGAGAAGCTTAACAAACCTCCAGGTGGACGTGGACCCAGACTCCTCACACATATAAGCGAGACCGTACCCAAGGGCGGAGCGGGCAAGCGCATGGAAGAGGTACGCGAAGGGGTGGAGGGCGACTTCCCAGAAGCCGATATTGAGGAGAAGTAGGTGGTAGATCACCAGGACATGTCGATTGAGGGGGAGCGAAATGGCACGACGCGTGATCGGCAACGACAGCTGACGACGGCAGTCAGCACGCAGCACCAGTCGACGACTTACCAGAACCAACACTTCAAGACCGGTCTCTCATCGCAACACGTCACTATTCAAATCGCCACCATGTCCGCGATCGTGTTCACGGAGACTACACTCGAGGACGACCGAGTCGCAAAGGAGCCAGAAGCAATTCCATCGAACGTCGTCGGGGACAGGTGCACATTGGATCCCGAGCGAGAGGTTCGGTCCTAAGGCAGATCAGTGGCAGGACGAGAATTTTTTTGCATCACCAACTTGCCCATTCACTGTACCTATTGCAGGTGATGTTCAGACACTCGGCTCATGCTCGTTCGTTCGTTTACCGCAATCAAGAACATGATGCTTATCTGGAGGACTCGTCGTGGTGCGTCGCCAGTGGTAGATGGTGATGATGATCCTTGAGAGTGGCCCGAGGAGCTGTGGAACACGTCAGTATGGGTGGGTAGTGACACATCAGAGCAGGAGATTGAACTAGACTCACTTCAGTAGGCTCAAGGGAAGCTAACCGTGCAGACGACGTTGTAGACGATGTCAATATGGACGCAGGAGCCGGTGGAGGGACCCTAAGTGAGTCTAGCGACCCAGCAGGCGAAACGGCCGTGATGAGCAGTGTTGTTTGTTGAAAAAGACTAGCACATGCCTAGTTCATGTAATGAACCGGACATAGTGCAACTAACTAGTTGAGTATCAACTGTATCAAGTTCCGGAGGTTCCGGAACAACCGGAACAACCGGAACAATTGTCCAGTACCAACTGTGTTTAGTTCCGAAGGTTCCGGAACAACCGGAACTACCGGAACAGTTGGAACATTCTACTACAATTATGCTAATACCATTAGGATAAGCAGGACTTATCAAATAGGACATACAACCCTCTAGGCTCGAGTCATTATGACTCGATATGACTCAAATGGACTCATGTCCAAGTCATAACAAGTCACAATGAGTCACAATGACTCATTCAACAATTATTAAAATTGTGAGTCAGAATGACTCATACCAAGTCATAATGACATCACATGCTTCAAAACATGAGTCATTAGGAGTCAGAATGACTCCAGACGACTCATCTTTAGGTTCATACTCAGAC
>JBBPMG010000841.1:0-12439 GCA_038090195.1 Boletellus deceptivus | reverse complement strand
CATGCATTGGGACAATTATGTGAGTGTCATTCAAATATATAGTCAATGCTCTTTTAGTACTTGGTATGCCCTCCTTTTGCCTTGATTACTGCTTCTATCCTTCTAGGCATACTCTCAATCAACTTCTAACACACTTCTGGCTCTATCTTACTCCACACTTCTACAACTCTTTCCCATATCTCCCAAACTCCCATAGCTTGTGTTGAATACTTGCAAAGTTGTTTTTTCATATAGTGCCAAAGGTGTTCAATGGGATTGGGATCTGGAGACTGTGGGGGCCAATCCAGAAGAGTGATATTATTGTCTTCCATCCACTCCTTGGCTTTCTTAGAGGTATGTTTAAGATCATTATCCTGTTGAAAAATGAGGTCCTCCAAAGAAATTCCACTTTCCTCCATGCTTGGCAGTAGGTTGTGCTCCAAGATGTCCACATACTGCTCAGCATTCATCCTTCCCTCAAGTTCTACAAGTCTTCCTATGCCCTCCCAACCCATACAGCCCCATATCATGATATTTCTCCTACCAAACTTGACTGTTCACTGAACTTCCCTTTTAATCAATCCCTCCCTCACCCTTTTCCATATCCATTGTCTTCCATCTGAAGCTATTCTGTTGACTTTAGTTTCATCTGACCATATTACCCTCATCCAATCCTCCACAGTCCACTCCTTGTACTTTAAAGCAAAATCCAAATGCTTTCTTCTATACACTGCACCAAACAATGGCTTTTTCTTCTTTACCACAGCCTTAAATGAATTCTTTCTGAGGACTCTCCTGACTGTTTCTGAGGAGACTGGGTTGGAGATGATGGTGTTGATGTGTTTGGTGGCTTGAACAGCATTAGAAGCCTTTCCAGTAGTAATCTGAGTTACAACAGCTTGCTTAAAGCAAGTTGAAAGCTTTGAAAGACGTTCAGAAGAAGGAGATAATCATCCAGGAAAGATATCTTGAAGTATTCTGGATATAGTAGACTTGCCAATACCAGATCTAGAGGCAATATAGTGGATGGAATGACCATTAGAAGCAAGAGAAAGGATATTTTCCTTTTGAGCAGAGGAGACAGGGTGCATGGTGAGATGGCAAAGTTTGAGACTGTTCAACCCACTTATATAGATTCTAAGATGGATACCATAACCATGGTAACAATCTGTCAACAGTTGGTTGCTATAGAAATAGTGGAGCATCAGATTTTGATATATCTAAATAATACTCACATAATTGTCCCAATGAGTGTCAGTTTTAAATTGCATGTATCTCCATGGTTACTGATCCAAATTACATGATTTATTTATCATTGCATACCCAGGGGTGCAGGCTTGCTTTCATATACCAACACCTTGTTTATATCTGTTTATTTGCAAATGATATTCAATGAACAATCAAAAAGTATCAAACATTGGGACAATTTTGTGAGTCACTGTATTCAGCTCTCTCCATAGGGGATAATTGTATGGAGTCTATATCCATTGCGTTTGGATCCCTAGTCGGAGTAGTTCAGGTAGAGGATGTGAATGGGAGATAATGTGTTCATTCCCTGATCTTTTGGAGGTGTCTGAAATTCTTGTCAAAGGTATGGGCTCGTTTTACCCAGTCCTTCCAAGTTTCGGGTTGGGGATTAAGGGTAGCCATTGCGTTGGCTAACTTCCCATCTACTCCTCTTCATAGGACATCGATGAGGATCTCATCATGGCCTGTGTCTAATCCACTCCTGTAGGCTTGCAACTCAAATGCCAAGGTGTAGGAGTTGAAGTTTCCTCTTTTCAGTTGATGGGGAACGTTCTTTTCTTCTCCATCTGGGAAATCACTTTGTTTGAGATCATAGATGACGTTCCTAGCATATTCCTTTTGTCTAGATGGGACGAATGCTGCATGAAAGGCTGCAAGGAAGTCATCATAGGAGGAGTCGGGAGCCCAATTGTACTAGCTTTCTGCGAATGCAGCTCCTCTTCCTTTAGTGAGCTTATTGAGGCAAGTGAGGATCATTACGGGTTTATCCTTTTTGTAGATATGTTCATTGATTGTGAAGTAGGCGTTCATGGACATAATCCACCTTTCTGTGTCTTCTAATTGTCCACTAAAATCTCCTGGGAGAGCTGCATGAAGCTCTCCCTTCTTGTCTCCTTTTTCCTGTGGGACGTTGGCCATTTCTTTGTCACTGTCGGTTTTTTCTGACACTACTGATTCCACTCTTATTAGTGGAGAGGATAGGGGTGACAGGGCAGTTGGTTCTGCTGTAGTCACAACAGGGCCCGCTGGCTGGCTAGTGGCTGACAATGAGGAGGAAGGTCATCTCCTTCTTATTGGATTCATGGCAGGGGAAGGTCTTCCTGCAATGTGTCGCAGAATCGGCAAGGCACTCTGATAAGGGTTCTTGTAGGGTAAAGGCTGGTTGGTCTGAGATGGAGTTCCTTCGTCTTCGGTATAGAACACTTCTTCATGTTCTTCATCAGATCCTCTGGATGCACAGTATGATGTGTTGTCAGTAGGTTAGACCCTTCTGCTAAAAAGCAGGGGTCAAAAGATGAGCTAGTTCTTTTGTTATGCGTATGTGCAGTCCTAGCTGTCGAGCACACTTCAATAGTAGTGCAAGACTAATAGAGATCTGGGTCTCACTATCCTTCCGCTGGAGGGACTTGTGGATGGCCAGCAACTACACGTAGATTGCATAGAACTAGTTGGGGAAAAGTACTATACATGGACTCATATAAATACTCAAGTATAGCTGTACCAACTAGATGTGGTAGTACCACCTATAGTAGCTGGAGTTGCCCAATATGGGAGTAGAGAACATACGGCATGATGAGAGACACGCCGTGGGAGTGGTAACATCTGGATGTGGAAGTGTAACAGTAGTAGTACAAATAAGGAAGGTATGCTCACAGAATGGTTAACAGATTGAGGTATAATGGCAATGTTTCCTCATTGAGAGGGATCACCGTATCTAGCAGGTTTAATGAGGGGAAAGAGTCATCTCTGTAAACTGATGGGAAAACTGAGGAGTTCAAGGAGCTAGCAAATGCAGTAGTCAACTGGGTAAGCCTGTATTGTACCATAACATCTTGTGTCTACTTGTGTTACTTTGAGCCAAGCCAAGTCATATGTACATGAGGCAAATACAAGGTGAGCATGAGACAACAATGAGGAAGGGCAGTGCAAGAGCAGTTATTATGGACAGGAGCCATGAGGATGAACATGAGGAAGATCCTATGAGGTGTTCCTGACAATCTTGGCTATGTAGGATGAATCAATCATTCATACCAGATAATCAAGGTCAGAATGGTAGGTATGGCTGTGCAGGGCAATACAAGGCTGTGTAGGGCTGCATAGACCTGCATGGAGGCAGTATGAACCTATGCCATACATGTATCAAATATGTTCCAAGGATCTGGGATTCACTACCATGAGGCAAAAAAAGTCACTATGAGTCAGGCTATAGTCCAGATGGATCCAGACTGGCCTAGATTGGTCCATGGAGGATGGAGGATGAGGCAATGATGCTAAGTCTAGATGTAGAATGGATAAGTGGGAAAAATCTGGATAAATTTGTAGAATGATCAGATTGAAGCTGAAAAATAGGAGAAAATAGGAGAAAAATCAGGAGAGCACAATAGTCATAATAGAAAAGTTTATATATATTGTAACATCACAGATTACATAATTATATCATAATAAAGCACTTATATAAGATATATAAGTACATTACAGTATTTCAAAGTTCAATGTATATAATTAGAAGTATAAGTCAAACAATTGTCCTAGTGAGTGACTGTTTTAATGTGGCTGCCATTCCATCAAATCCTATTCAAACTCCTTCAACCTTATACCAATAGAAAGCCTAGAGGAAGTGTATTATTCCTTACACTCAAGGTTTAGGGATAGGATTAGTGATGTTTGTATTTAGTTATAATTAATGCAAAACAAGTAAATATTGGGACAATTGTTTGAGTCACTGTAAGCATGATATGTTTGCAACTATTTCATGAAATAAATCCTAGATCATTCTACTTCTGCAAATTTTAATATAAACATAGTACAAATAATGAATTTGTAGGTATTTTTTTTAACAAGATATACAATATTTGTAATTCTCTTCTCTGATTAGCTGTCTCCTGCTAAATACTTTGAATATGTTTAAATTTGATTTAAATTTAGTTTTTTGAGTATATTAAACATAATTATTATATATTTATTTGGACAATGAAGTCAGAAAATATTTCAAGTGATATAATATACTATCATATCCTCCATAATATCTAGGAATATTACAAAAAGACATATTCAATTCATATTCAAAATATCATCTCAACTCTTTAGGCCTATTATAGTCATTTTGCTAGGTGGAATATGTTTATACATAGATAAGTAATGGCTGGGTTAGTCAAACATATCTAATCATGTCTAAGGTGAAAGATCATTCAATTTGTTCATTTCTGCAGGCAACATATTCTACAAGTGCTCCATGGTAATGATGTGTACATTGGTTACTATACTACTGCTTGAGATCTCCCAAGCAATGGTAACCTCAGTTATCACGCCTGGTAAATTTGTCTCTCAGAGCAGATACAATGTATGCTACCATGCCAAACCCCGCACAGTGAGTAGCATATCATTCGGACATTTCATAGTCTCATGCAAATGGTATGCTAGCATGCCTGACTCGCCAGGGCACGTCTGCTGGGTGACCGGGTGATATCAAGCTATATTCAGCTCATTCTGTTTGATTTCCAGGAAGTCCGCCGTCTTGCTATTCACAGCGATCGTCGAAGTCCTCAACTCATCGTTCTGTCGGTGTACTTTGACCGGTGCGAGCGCCTTTGGAGAACTTGTTGACCGGCTTGAATACCGCATGCGGATCCATTCCCGCTGTCGTCCAAAGTTGCGCATTGGCCATGGGCCCGAGCTGTGGAGCGATGAAGCTCTGCATTACTAATAAACCATGTGGAGAATCTTTAAATTCATACGCCCCTCCGTGATGTCAAGCAATTCAGCACCGACATGTCACCCTATGATGCGCGCGACTTTGAAGCCAAACGTCCGCAGTCAGTGCCAGGTATACGACTGGCGTTGAGCGAGGACAGCATGTCGCCGATCTCGACACCGGGTTCCCCATGTCTCATATGGTGGAGGTCTTTCTGGGCCTTGGCCCTGTGGATGACGTCATTCATCTGTACGGCCGCGCAGAATCTCTCGGATGTGCAGGTGTCTGTCGTCAGTGAGCGACTTGAGGAGAGTGCCAGTAACAGGCGAGTTTGATCCTAGCTTGCATGCCGACCTCCCCTTAACGTGCGTTCCTTTGGATTTTCTTTCTAAAAAAGCTGGGAGTATGGCGCACGTTCCGAGGTCATCCTGGAGTATAACGCTTCACGTTATTCCGTGTTCTCGTCTTCTGGCGTACCCCCGCCACAACAGATTCCGTCTGGCCTGACGAACGCCTTGGGAGACGTGTTTTCGATCGCACACACGGTTGTCTCTAACCGTTCCGTCTCAAACGGAAACGTCACCGGACCGCAACCGCTCATACAAGATGCGAGCGCGGGCGATCCAGCTAGCATCGGCGTGGCCGTTCTCCTCGCGAACTGGACGGGGCAGAGCGCGTCGGACGGACTCGACTACGTGGGCGCTGCACGAGATCAGCTTGCGTTTTTGTTCCAAAAGGCACCTAGGACGCGGGACGGTGCGATCTCCCATCGCATGGATCAAGTGCAGCTCTGGTACGCCTGGCCTCGTTTTTTTATTTGTGCACGTGTGTGACGCAGACGCCACCTTGAACAGGAGCGACTTTGTGTACATGGTGCCCCCCTTCCTGGCTTACTACGGCACGACCACCCAGAACATCTCGCTTTTGGAAGAAGCATACAATCAAGTTAGCTTATATCGCAAATATTTGCTAGATAAACACGCGCATAATCTATGGAGACACATACAGCTTGGTTCGAATGGGACAGACCCCGGGCATTGGTCCACGGGTGATTATTTCCTCTCCCTACCTTGCACTGTTTTTACCGATCGACCTGACAGGATGCGGATGGGCAGCAGCAGGAATGATTCGCGTCCTCGGAACGATCCAGAACTCACAATACGCAGAGTCGCTCGTACGACAGCAGGACGACCTTGTCAGCTGGATCCAAGAAATCCACGGTGGGATGTATCGTCATCTGGTACGTGTCCCGCTCCCTTTGACACACACTCAGGACAGACTGAACGCGCCATCGTCGACTGGGTGTCCCCTCTCGGTGACAACACACAGGACCCGAGCGGACTGTTTCATAATTACGCGGACAACGCCTCGACGTTTTTGGACGCGTCGTCCTCGGCGCTTCTTGCGAGCACCGTCTATCGGCTGTCACTCCTGCGCGGGGTGCACACGTACCTCCCGATGGCCGAGCGCTCGCGCAAGAGTCTGGCAGCACCCGCCGACAATGCCACGGGGCCCCTTCGCCACTTTACCGTGGATGGGTGGCTGACGCCCGTCGTGGACCCCTACACATATCCCGATCAAGGGGAAGAGAGCCCAGAGAGCGAGGCGTTCGTCATCGCGCTGCAAGCCGCCTGGCAGGAATGGGTCGCGGACGGCGCTCGGGGCGCCAGCACCTGTCAGCGCAACGTCGACTGGGACGCGCGCACACGCATCTTGGCCGGGTGTTGTGTCGCGTTCGCCACGTTTGTGCTCTGGTGCGAGGTGTGAGCGAGTAGCGAACCTGAGGTGGCTTTCGACCGGGTAACAACCTGGATGGTGGTGTCAAGACACGTATCGACGGCGCATGTATCTAGGACGAGTCTTGGGTGCTTGGCTGACCGACGCGCGCAGGCGGGCGTGGCAGCGATGCGAAATCCAACTATCTCGTGACCGACTGTGAGCGTCATCTTTTGTGATCTGCCCGCACGCAGGGTCGACGAGCGTGTGTTCAACAAGCAACTGAGCCCCGACCGCGTCTGACACTGAGATTCCTGCGTATGTATCATGCCCCGCTGCTATCCCCGCCATTCCGCGGCAGAGTTGTTTGCGCTTACTTTCCCCCAGAAAGTGTGTAAGCGTATGACTGCTTATCCTATGCCCATAAGCGAACCGCGCTCCGATCTTGTCTACATGCCAATCTACATCTATCACATCAGGAGGCATACTTGGACGCCAGCGCCCGCACGATCTCCAAACCATCCCCCCCTTCACCTGCTGCCGTTCCCCCGCACTCAGGCCCGTCAGCGTGCCCATCCCGAGACACCTCCCGAGCGTCCCACGCCTCCCCGATCGCAAGCATTGTGTTCGCCAGCGCGGTCGCATTGTACGACAACGCGCCCCGCTTGCAGTCTGCCAAATAAGTGACGAACGCTGCCCAGCGCGCGCGGTAGTAGCCACCCACGAGCGCCCCGCCCCACTGCTTGGACGCGTAATCGGTAATCTCGCCGTCGGGCCCCCAGAGCGTGATCTGGTTCCGTGCGGCGTACTCGAGATAGGCGGTGTAGGCGCCGCTCGCGTTCCTGCCCACTGCCCACGCCCGCGCCGGCGCGAGCCACCTGGACTCGAGCCGAAAGTGGACGTTGGTGCACAGAAGCGCGTCGAAGTCGGCGATGAGCGTCAGGAGGGGCTCTCCGGCGGCGATCACTGCGTCCGCATCCGTGCCGGACGCGTTAAAGACGCGCACGAGGGCCTCGTACCGGTCGATGAACCTGTTCACGAGCAGTTGGCGCGTCACGTCCACAAGGTCATATCCGTACTCGGGGTTCGCGGACAGCGCCCCGTCGCCACCGGCATCAATCAGCATCTGCAACGCGGGAACGATGGTCGTATTGGTGTCATAGAATACGAGAGTAGGACCTGAGTGTGTGGTGCGGTTCACCAACCCGTCGAGCACGGGCTCCAGTTCAAGGATGCTTTTCACGGTCGCGTGGACCAACTCGTTTTGGTTGTCGTACACGGTTGCACCGAGCAGCTGCCAAGCAGCCACGGCGGAGGACGAGCGGTCGTCAAGGCGGTATCGTCTCGAGACCCAGGAAGAGATGTAGAACGTCCGGTTGATGGGCGTCGGGGACCACGCCTGGTCGAGCAGGACGTCGTACACGATCTCGTTCCCTTCCAAACCTTCTGGCGTCAAGCCCATACCAACCATGTTCCCCGCTGCGGCAAGGGCGCTCAGCGGTGCCTGCGTGAGGTTGGCAAAGTTGCCCTCGAACCCCATGTTCCCGCCAAAGTCGTGGAGTTGGCACCAGACCCACCGTTTGCCATAGTATGCGTCCAGTCGCTGCCACTGCGGCTGTGCCTCGCTGTAGAGGTCCAGGACGATCATGGCGTCGTCGTCGGGCACGCCTCCGAGGTAGGCCTCAACGCGGTCTGTGGTCCAAAACGTCTCAGAGCTGAAGAAGAGCCAGCCCTGCATCATCCAGACCGCCTCAGGGTCGGCGGCACGCAAGCTGGCGATCGTGCTCGCCGCGATGTCTCGCAGGTACGACGTATTCCCGCTAAAAGGATCGTTCTCGTTGTATTGATCGAGCGTGTAAATATGCGTCACGTTGCCATAGGCGGCTGTCTGCTTGTCGATGAACGACCTTTGAAGGGTGGAGAAAAGGGGATCGAAAGGTTCGAGAAAGGAGACGTTGGTATATGCAGTCGGAAAACCGACCCATTGGGAACTGTTGACGATGGACGCGTTGGGGTAGAGAGCGGAGAGCTCGCGGGGAACAAATCCAGTAAAGGCTGGCAAGACGGGGGTCATCCCGAGTTCGACGATGCGTGGGAGGAGCTGTTTCTGCAACTGGAACTGGTCGTTGACCCATTGCATGGGCAGCTCGCCACCCCAGCTTCCCTGGATGTTACCGAACCGGTTCCACGCCTGGAAGGCTGGGCCAGAAAAAAAGCCGAGGATGTCGGAATCATTCAAGCCAGCTTCGCGGAGGACATGAAGGAGAGTGTGTTCATACCCGACCCATGCGAGCGGGAGGTTGACGCCACGGAGCGCCATCCAGTCGAGGAGGAATTCCCAGTCTGCAAAGGAGTAGAACGCGGTCGTGTAGCTGAACGTGACCGTATTGAAGAAGTAACGATATTGGACGATGGAACTGTGCGTCACGGGCGTCCCGACGGCTGGTAACTCGCTCGGAAGATCGTCCAGCCTGGAACCTGTCCACCAGATGTCGACACCGCCGTAGTGGGTGAGGTACCTGTTGTTCACGATTCAGCTCATCTGGTTGGAGGAACAGAGAGAAAGAGGGAAAGACGTAACGTGTATAGACCACGGGCGCACGCACTGATTGATGTGCACGAAACGTTGATACGAGCCTCTGTGGTGGTGTTGCCATCGCTGTTAGCGAGCGCATCGCTCAGAGTGAACGTGTCGAGGACGGTGTCGTCTGGCGTCAAGTCAAAGTGGAAGGACGTGCTGTGAGACGGGATGCGCCTTTGGACGAGCGAGTAGAGGCCTTGGACGCCTGGGGTTGCAACCTGCGCTGCTGCTCCTAAGGCGAGGACGACCACCACGCATGCGGCGGCGCGACCACCTAGGATTCTCATTTTGTTCTGGCGTAAGCTGGGCCTCGATGTTTAACGTGCCCGAGATGGACTAAGAACACCTTTGCGAGCGCTACAACGGACCTCATGGTGAGGCACTTCACCGTGGGTATGATGACGGCGGATATCTGTGCCCGAACAGGTTGGCGACACCAAAAATGACCTTGACTGATAAGTGATCTCTTGCCCCCACCATATATTTCTCCCCGTCCCAACAAAGTATGAGTGAAAGTTGCTGGAAAAAGCTGCCTTAACTTTGACTCACCGGGTTTTGGATGTGGATGTGATTTGGGGGGTCGATCTGGGTCGATGCCGCATGCAGCCGTGATGCGGCAGTGCGTCGGAGTTTAAATATATAGAGATGTGGATAGCTGTCCACGAACAGTGTTTGAGATGCTGCGAGGGCAACGCTAACTCACGACGTTCATGATGACTGCGCCCAGGAATATCTTAGTCACTCGTTCAGCCTGAAACTACAGCATCTAGTGCTATCAACAACACAATGACAATGGCACATGCATGCTTCACCCTTACATAGCTTATACCTCATTTTCACCATCCAGTGTCCCCATGAGCATGGCTTGCCAGTACACACACTGTCTGCTAGCAGGTTGTGCTTGTGCACACACATAGTACCTGCACTGCAGCATGCTCATCACATCCCAGTGCACCCAGAGTCCTCACCCTGCTTGAATGCTTCCATGTCATCACTTGTCCAGCTGTCTCATCCAGGTTCCATCCATGTTCATACCCACATCCTCTGTCTATGCATCCCTGTCCTCACTTGTGCCCTTCTTGTCATCCACACTTGCCCCTCCAGTTTCCATTGCCCATTATAATTAATGACTGGAATTGTGCATCTACAGCACACTAAGCCCCATAATGCATATCATAAGGATGATATGTACATATAATATGTACAAACACCAGCAAGCAGCATGTATCTGCTATTGTGTATGCATGTAGTTTTGATGTTTCAAATTCTGATAGGAGTCATAGGACTGTGCCAAGCATGGCCAAAAAACACCAACAGAATTGAAAACTATCAATTTAGATCAGTGCAACTAAATTGAGTTCAAAATCAACCTCAAAGAGTGGCATTATTGAGTGGCATTGACTCTCCCACATGATTGACTTGCTCTTTGACATTTCTTTGACAGTTCTGTATTTACTAGCTGCCTAAAGCTACATATAAGTCTGACTTGTTTAGTAGCATAGACAGTTTCTCTCAAATCAACTGAGATTTGACCTAGTGAGATACTATGGACTCTGTTACTTTTTCTTTCTTTTCACTACAATTTCCTCTCATCAACACAGGAGACCTTGGTCTATCTATTGCCCAGCTCCACTCTAGCAATATCTGGAGACTGGAAGGTGACCAACTTCCAGTCTCCAGGTGTTGTAAGAATGAGATAATACACAAGATAATGCAAGGTCTTCTGCTGATGTGAAAGGAAGTTGTGGTGAATGTCAGAGGGCAAGTGAATCATGTGGAAGAGTCATAGGAACTCATGGGTATCATAAAAGAGATCACTTATTGGTGGGAGGTGTTTCAGGTATTAATCCCATGTCCTGACCATACAGTATGGTCATCACTCAGTCAGGCTGACTTGAACACTCGCATGACTGGGAAGCCTCGAAGTTCAAAGCACTGGCAACTACATGGGTACGTAGAATAACGACTACACGAACGGAAGAGCTAAGATATGTTAGACTAACATAACAACAGCACTATAGTACATGGTGGTGTACGCCCGGAGCACCAGACAAAAGAAGCATACGACACACGAAGCACGTCCACGCCGGAAACGGATCAACCGACCATGCGATAGCGAACCACCGTGCGTCGGCCGTGAAACAAGCGATGCGACTCGTCAGGGACGACGGCCGTCTCCAGCTCGCCCGAGAGCGTCTTGACGAGCGGGACGGTGCTCGCCTCGCTCTGCTGCTGCTGCACGTTCACCGCCCCAGAGCTCGATACGGACGACGACTTCATAGGGGCGATTGCGAGAGGTCGAAGCTGTGCGATGAGCTCCAGCGAACACGCGAACCGCATGATCATCCCGCCGTCGTCGATCGAGAATGCTTCGCCCGCTCTACGGACAAACCGTCAGTCCACGATACCAACATGCGCACACATCGGCCATGGCGCTCACTTCAGCGTGGCGCGCAACACGCGCTCCAACTCCCACACGACGCGCGACACCTCTTGGCGCATCGCCTCCAGCTCCAACGCGTCACCGTCGCCCGGCTTCTGGCCGGTAACGATCGCATATTCGCCCGCGAAAACAAAGAGCATCGGTATAGCGTCCGAGGGCGCCCGTGGCTCGCTCCCCTTTCTCTCCCTCTCATACAGCTTCGCGCGCAGGTACATGATCTGGCCCTCCACGAACCCTTTCAGTTGCGCGCTGAACGCCGACACGAGTGCCCCTCGGCTCTGGTATCCTGGAAAGCGGGGCACGACTTCAGGTCGGCTAGGAACATCCAGCGTCTTGACCAGCGCCTCTCGCTTCCGGCGGGCCCCTCGTCGAGCCCTAGCGCGACACCGAACGCACATCTTCCACTGGTAGACCTCCCCAAGCGGGATTCGGCTACGACAAGTCTTTACAGAACACGGTCGGGAGGTCTCGGGGGTCAAGGTCGCGTCCATGTCACCCATCTCCGGACTCAGAGAGCGCCATCGACGACGGGACAAGTTCGAGGCCCTCAGGGGTTCTGTGTTGTCGCAACGAGCTCGGTCAACGAGACGAGCGCCATCGAGACGATCGTACTCACCCAAACCCAGCAAGCTCCTCCGTATGTTCTGCTGCCGTACTTCTTGGTACATTCTGTGAGCGTTTCGGCACGGACCGCACATCTTCCATCGGTGGTCCTTCGGAACCGCGATATTACATCTCTTGGTGGAGCACTTGCGGTGTAAGCTATCTGGAGGAAGACGGG
>JBBPMG010000840.1:0-12473 GCA_038090195.1 Boletellus deceptivus | reverse complement strand
CCTGACATGTGTCAAACATGTGTAGACTGGTGATAGGGTATGAAGTTATAGGGGTTTAACCCTGGGTCTAGGGATGTGGTATGGTGGTCTAGACTACCACCTGTGTACCATGAGGCACTATGAGTCAAAGTGACTCAGACTGGTTCTGGACTTGATCTATGAGCCATGAGGATGTCCTAGACCTGCTAAGACCGAATGGGAAATAGCTAACCATTGGTTAATGAATAACCTCATAGAAAACCCATAGAATATTCAAATAAAGCTAGAAAAGTGTGGAAAAATACTAGAAAAATGCGGAAAACTATGTAGAAAAATAGGGGAGTGTAACAGATAGTTCTCAAACCATGGCAAAAATGTGACCAAAGTCATGAGACTGATGAATGCATGCAAGATTATCCCAGATTGCCTTGGGGTCATCTAATTCAACACATACATGAGGGAGTTGCAATGTGGATAGGTGAAGGGTTATTTTGGCTTTCACAAGGCATTGTTTGTGTGTGAATGCTTTGACTGCCTTAGAGTTTGGTCCAGTGACAGGCTGGGTCTCTACTCCAGATACAACATCCCTCCTGTTCCTCCAGCAAGGCTTCCATTTGCATGCTCCATTCTGTATAGTTTGTATCATCAAGTTTTTCAAAAGCAAGTCTTGATTGCGACATAGCAACCATCATGTGGCTGTGTACTTGTAGACATGGAGTTCAGGCTAGTTTTGAGGTACTAGCTAACCTGGCACTGGCAGTGCATATGCAACTGGCTGGTTTCAAGACACTAGCTGGCCTGACAGGCTGGGTTTGAGGTCCTAGCTGACCTGGTGGGGTAAACTTACTGACAGATGAGTGAAGGGGGTAGTGGCCTAGCACTCAGGGCTCATAACCTGTTGTGAAATAAATGCACTTGGACAGCCTGGAGTGGTGGTAAAAAGCCATTGTTGAGTAACTACCAGCACACATACTACTGCATGTGTGATTGTGTCATGCAACTATGTACCATAGTGAACAAGATCTTCAACATACAATTCTAGCTATCAATTCAAAAGCTCAAAACTCCTTTCCATGACAATGTTGAGTTGTAATTTTGATATCTCTACAGTGTGTGAACCAAATCACATGATCTAGGAGGCAATTTGATAGCCAAGAGTATGTACTATTTATGTGTAACTCCATCAAAGCTAAGCAAAATTCCCACATTGTTTGGCAGTGCACTGTGCACACTGCCATCTAGGTTAGTATGAAAAGGGTTTTTGAGCTCACTGTAGCTTAAACAGCATTAGAAGCCTTCCCAGTAGTAATTTGAGTCATAATAGCCTGCTTAGAGTGAGTTGAAAGCTTTGAAGAACATCCTGGAGTATCCTGGATACAGTAGACTTTCCAATACCAGCTCTAGAGGCAATATAGTGGATAGAATAGCCATTGGAAACGAGAGAGAGGATATTTTCCTTTGAGTAGAGAAAATGGGATGCATGATGGGATGATGAAGTTTTGAGACTATTCAAGCCACTTATATAGATTCTAGGATAGATACCATAGCCATAGTAACAATCTATCAACAGATAGTTGTCATAGAAATAGTGAAGCATCAGACTCTGATATATCTAAATGACACTCACATAATGGTTCCAATGAGTGTCAGTTTTGAATTACATGTATCTCCATGGTTACTGATCAAGATTACATTATTCCTTTACCATCTCTTAGCCAAGAGTAAGAGCTTCCTTTCTTACACTAATACTTTGTTTATATCTGTTTATGTTCACATGATATTTGATAAACAATGAAAAGTGTCAAATATTGGGACAATTTTGCAAGTCACTGAATAATGGGGCTAACGTTACAGTTTCCTAAGATCTCATCCACTCCTCCACCTCTTTCTCCATGCCATCCATGTTTGGAGATGATTAACCTGTCTCCAGAATTTCTTATGTTGTACTTCAATCTTCTCACTCTTCACTAATCTGATCCACAGTTGTACTATAAAAGGACATATGAAACAACTGCTTATCAGGCCAAGCTGGTAACCTTGTGTTGTTAGGTCAAGGAGTCAAGTGCTTAGTCTGAGCAGGCAAGCTTGAGGAGGACAAGACTGGGTCCTCCAGCAAGTTGGGGGTGTCCCTTATATACTACTTTACTGTTTACATCAGTATACACTACATCTATAGATATCTGATACCAATCAGGTAGGAGGTGCATGAGGAGAGCATGTGTCTGGGCTATGGGTACTGGTCTGAGGGCTCTGGATGTGAGGCTATAGGATATAGTGGTAAAGGGAAATGCCATGAGGCAATTCCTAACAAGATCCATGGAGATTGACATGAGTCAAATACTATATCTAGCTGGTCTAGGTCTATATCAAATAGAGTGGTAATGGGGTTCTGTGGGTTCAAGGGCTTGGGTCTGGACTACATGTGCCTGTCCCTAATATGTGTCAAACATGTGTGTAATGGAAGTAGGGTATGGAGCTGAGGGGATCAACCCCTGGGTCTAGGGATAGGTTTTAGTAGTCTAGACTATAACCTGTGTATCCATGATGCAATATGAGTCTGGGTGACTCAGACTTGTTCTGGACTTGATCTATGAGCCATTAGGATGTTCTAGACCTGCTATGTCCAAATGGGAAATAGATAACTGTTGGAAACTGGATAACCCATAGAAAATCCATAGAATATTCAGATCAAGCTAGAAAAATATGGAAAAATGCTAGAATAATGTAGAAATTTGTGCAGAAAAATAGAGGAGCATAACATCATATGCCTTATCAGGATGTTCTTCCCTTCCACAGAGTATCTCTCATTACTCCACATTATCCCATACTAGGTAACTCTAGCTACTATAGATAGTATATACCATATCTAGCCAGTACAGCCTACCTAGGTATTTATACAAGTCCATGTATTGTACTAGCCCCCCCAGCTAGTTCTGCACAATCATATGTGCAGTTTCTAGTACCATGAGTCTAGCCTTAGTTGTTGGATAGTGAGATTGGGCTTCTAATAGTCTTGCACTACTATTGAAGTGTGCTTGACAGCTACTGTAGGAACTATGTGTTTGCATAACAACTATAGTCAGATTGCAAGTCATTCACTTTTAAACCATAGCAGGTAAGTTTCACACACATTTGAAAGATGTAACTTAGCCCAACAACAGCATACACATGAATGAGGATGGTAATTTGTGACTGACTATAATTATGAACAAAGCAATTCAGAAAATATCACATATAAAGAACAAAATGTGCATGTGAGAAGACTTTTTAAATATAAGCCTGAAATTATTTCCAACAGCAAATCCAAGATGGACCAAGCATGGAGCTATCAATGTCAACTTGACAGACTTTACCAGAGGATATTATCAAAGAATGGCAAGGAAGGTAAAAGTGATACCTATTCCAAGGAGTGAGCCAACCATAATAAAACCCATCAGAAGATTCAATCCAAGCATCTTTTTCATGTAAAGCAATAGAGGAAAAGAGATCTTCAGCTCTCCATACTTTGATGGAATAGTCATTGGATCCTGTGAAAATGTGACTACCATCTGGTGAGTAGCCAACAGAGATGACTTCATCTATGTGCCCCTGAAATGGCCCAGCCACACACACTCCAGTGGCTGCATTCCAAACCCTAATGGTCCTGTCCCTTGAGCCAGAGACAATGTGGGTGCCATCTGGTGAGTAGCCAACACAGGTAACAAGTCTTGTATGCCCCTGAAATGGACCAGCCACACACACTCCAGTGGCTGCATTCCAAACCCTAATGGTGCAGTCCCAAGAGCCAGAGACAATGTGGATGCCATCAGGTGAGTAGCCAACAAAGGTAACAATACTTGTGTGCCCCTGAAATGGACCAGCCACACACACTCCAGTAGCTGCATTCCAAACCCTAATTGTGCTGTCCTCTGAGCCAGAGACAATGTGAGTGCCATCTGGTGAGTAGCCAACAGAGGTGACTTTATCTGTGTGCCCCTGAAATGGACCAGCAACACACACACTAGTGGCTGCATTCCAAACCCTAATTGTCCTGTCCTTTGAGCCAGAGACAATGTGGATGCCATCTGGTGAGTGGCCAACATGGGTGACTGCATCTGTGTGCCCTTGAAATGGACCAGCCACACATACTCCAGTGGTTGCATTCCAAACCCTAATAGTCCTATCCCAAGAGCAAGAGACAATGTGGGTGCCATCTGGTGAGTAGCCAACACAGCTGATGTAACTTGTATGCCCCTGAAATGGACCAGCCACACACACTCCAGTGGCTGCATTCCAAACCACAATGGTGCTGTCCTCTGAGCCAGAGACAATATGGGTGCCATCTGGTGAGTAGCCAACACAGGTGATTTTATGTATGTGCCCCTGAAATGGACCAGCCATATACACACCAGTGGCTGCATTCCAAACCACAATGGTCCTGTCTCTTGAGCCAGAGACAATATGGGTGCCATCTGGTGAGTAGCCAACAGAGGTGACATCATCTGTGTGCCCTTGAAATGGACCAGCCACACACACCCCAGTGGCTGCATTCCAAACCCTAATGGTCCTGTCCCTTGAGCCAGAGACAATGTGGATGCCATCTGGTGGGTAGCCAACAGAGGTGACTTCATCTGTGTGCCCTTGAAATGGACCAGCTACACACACTCCAGTGGCTGCATTCCAAACCCTAATGGTGCTGTCCCTTGAGCCAGAGACAATATGGGTGCCATCTGGTGAGTAGCCAACACAGGTGACTTTATCTGTATGCCCTTGAAATGGACCAGCCACATACACACCAGTGGCTGCATTCCAAACCCTAATAGTCTTGTCCAGTGAGCCAGAGACAATGTGGGTGCTGTCTGGTGAGTAGCCAACAGAGGTGACAAGTCTTGTATGCCCCTGAAATGGACCAGCCACACACACCCCAGTGGCTGCATTCCAAACCCTAATGGTCTTGTCCTTTGAGCCAGAGACAATGTGGATGCCATCTGGTGAGTAGCCAACAGAGGTGATATGATCTGTGTGTCCCTCAAATGAACCAGCCACACACACTCCAGTGGCTGCATT
This sequence comes from Boletellus deceptivus, assembly GCA_038090195.1. Taxonomy (NCBI): domain Eukaryota; kingdom Fungi; phylum Basidiomycota; class Agaricomycetes; order Boletales; family Boletaceae; genus Boletellus; species Boletellus deceptivus. The sequence continues at coordinate 7,448 of JBBPMG010000840.1, read as the reverse complement.
CCAAACCCTAATTGTCTTGTCCTTTGAGCCAGAGACAATGTGAGTGCCATCTGGTGAGTAGCCAACAAAGGTGACATAATCTGTGTGCCCTTGTAATAAAAGAGCCTCTGCAGGCCAATTGACTGGATGCCCAGATGATATAGAAACATGCTTCTGCAAGTGATCTGCCCACAATTGGCAGAGTGGAGACCCAGTGGGTGTCTGGGGCATGGCTGACAGATACAGATGAGGAACAGACTCCTTGAGGAGAGGGGCAAACACTTGGGTGAACTGGTGAGCCTCTGAGGCTAACTTAGTCATCTCTGAGTCCTTCAGTCACTTGTAGTCAGCAACTGAGACCCATCCACAAGCACAATGTCACCTTGGTCCAGTTCATGAGCATGTAACAAGCCTTTTGGGCAGATACAATGGGTGATAGTGAAGATAGAGAGAGGAGGCTGATAGCTTCAAGCCAATAAGGGAAGTACATCTTGAAGAAGGATCTGACTGCTTCCAGCAACTCTGGAGTATGTTCAGCATGTTGTATGTGGTCCATCCAGTATTGGCATGCATATGAGAGGTGGGAGGGAATGACAGTCTTCACCTGGTTTTCCAGGTCGGGAACAGCAGCATTACGTACTCGCGAGTCTTTCAGGTCGCACATGTTAAACTTGAGCTTGTCGCGCATACATTCAATCAATGCTCGCCCAAGAGAGAGGGAGTGTTGCGGTAGGATATGAATGTGGAAAGACGAACTGCGACCCTCATCGAGTAAAAAGTCTCGGAATGACGTATGGAGTGGACGGATAGGTGTCTCTTCATCGCCTACCCCGTCGAGCAATGATCCGAGCGGCTTGATAATCTCGCGCACTTTCAAACCGTCGCCAAAGAGAGCGGAGAGAGAAGATAGTGATAGCGGATCATGCAGGGAAAGGACAATGGCCATCACATCCTGAAACCGCCGCCGAGCGCCAGGTATCGTAAACCGTTGTTCTAGTATCGTCCGGTAAAGCTTGTCGAGTGGATGGATTGCTTCTCCATCATGACTTTCGAGGAGTATTTGAAGCCGCTCACATCGGTCGAGCCCAGCAGCACTGTCCCCTGTAATAAACTTGCATGCCGTGGACGCCCACTGAAACAGCCGCTGAGAATGCTTCACGAGTGTTGGACACCAAGTACCGCCAGGCCACATAGAGTTGAGCTCAGTGTACTCATAGAGTGAATGATAGATGAACTTGTGAATGTCTTCGTCGATAATGACCTCCGGGACATTTCCTAGATGTATGCGAGTGACTTGTGGGCAAGGGCAGAGCGCATGAAGCACGTCGTCCTCTGGACGAGTAGCGATGAGGAAGCGAAGGTTGGCCGGCAGGTCGCGTTTCACGAGGTGCTGCGATAACGCATCCAGGAGTTCTCGACGATCGTCCGCATCACCACTCTCATCAAGGGCATCCACGACGACGACGAGTGGCCCTACGGGATGGACTCGTGCGCTTGGCTGGACAAGGAGTCGCTCGATTTGTTCCGATGGTGATGACGACGTCCGAAGAGCTCGATTGTTCTTCACGACTTCCCACAGTGCAGACCTGTACTGGACATTGTGGTCGCATAGATCCCGAGCAATAGTGCTGAAAAAATTCCGAGGATTCCGACTCGCGACGTCCGTACTGGCGAAGCAATACGACGACGCAAGCCTCTCTTGCTCGTCGTAGAGCTGAGCAATCGAATGAGCAATAGCAGACTTGCCTGACCCGGCGACACCTGTCAGAAGACACACTTGTGGTCCGTCCTCGGTGACATTATTGAGAATGCCACAAATCTCGTCGAGGACCGACTCGCGGGTCCCAGGCAAGCAGCCTTTTGCCTTTACATATCTCGCCCCGAATGCATATGGCATATCATTCAGGTCAATGGCCTCCGCTGCATCAACCATCTTCAGAAAATTGGTGGAGATGAGAGAGAAGGGCCTACCGGTGTGCTCCACAAGGTTCATCATCCGAACGACTATGACCCCGGTCTGTACCGTTACTCCCTCCAAGAATCCAGTTTTCAACTCTTGCAGCTTGCTCTCGTAGTTCGTGATCCTTATATTGATATCAGACAGCGCGTATTTCGCCGTTCGAATCCCTGTGTACAAAGGTCAATCTTCCCCACATGGAGCAAACTTAGATATCGACTGACAAAAGTTCTTTTGTTTCGTATATGCGACGATGAAGTACGCGCACTCCGTCACCTGCTGGATCAGGAGCGTAATGGGCTTGATGTGGGCCTCGATCGCCCTCAAGGGATCGGCATCGTGAACGAACGCAAGGACGTCGCCCATCGTGCCGGCTAAACGAACAATTTGCTTGTCGCGATCTGTCTGATTTACGAGCACCTGCAGAACATCGTAGCTAATCAGCTGCGGTATGGTTGCTGACGAACAGGACGCACCTGGGTCACCGATGAAATGACGGACCATGCCAGAGAGGCATAGGGATGAATCTATGCGACGCTCAGAGAAAAAATCGAGACTTGAAGACGGTAGTTACCTGGGCAACGTTGGCGACGATCTCGTTAAATAGCTTGACCCTATCCAACAAAATGCTCCAAGTATTCTCGAAAGTCTGGACTCTCTTTACCACATTCGTAGCATTATTGACGACCGAACGGGCGAGGCGGACAACCGCAGGCGTAGGACCAAGTCCACTGGTACCTCCGATTGCCGCGGCAACAATATCGGTAACCTGAGGCTGGCCGACGCTAGCAACTTCGGGTGAACCAGCAGCTGGCGACCAGGAGTGGAGAGTCCTGATTTCTCGGACTGACTCGGGAGCTTGAAGCTCAGAAAGCATGGTAAACCTGATCGTCATGGGCGACAGATCGGACCCATCTGAAGTGGCCTCGAGAGTTTCTTCAAACACTTTTGATCGTAGCCATCTCGTCAGTTCAACGTGCCACACAGAGAACGCAAGTACCGTACCGCCATCCCTCAACTTCCTCAGTATCCTATCAATGGTATCAGTGAGGGTTGCGACTACTTTGTCCTTCTCGAGGCGGTGCATCTGGTAAACCATGACGAGGAAGACAGACCGATCTTCCTCCACATCACTAACGAGAATCAGTTCTCCTCTGCAGAAAGAGATGGGATTGTGCGCACAACGATACATTCTCATTCCAGGAGGTACGACCCTTTTCCTCCTTGGCCGCGTTGGTGGACCACGAGGCATCAGCCACGGAGAAATGGACGTAGAATCGCCTCGCGAAGGGCTGTTTGCGTAGTGCTTGAGCATAGAGATGGATGTCTGGAGGACGAGAGTAAAATGGTTAGGTGAGACCGGGTCTCTGTGCTGTGAGCCCACCTTTGACAGTAATGTTTTTCATCCTGGAACGATGATTAGCATGCTTAGCAGGTAAGTATGCGGGCAAAATGCAGATACATACTTGTTGAGATTCATATTGTGAGCTTGACCAGTTGTACTCATTCGGTTGGAAGCGAATATGCGTTGCAGTGACAGGTTGGGAACCGAACAGCCTCATGCCCCGGACCGCGCACGCGTGCAAGGGCCACACTACAACCGAAATGCTTATCAAGGCCAGGTAAGATAGACCCTTTGGTTGCGTTTATCTGCACACATAAGTCTCCCGCTGCAGCCTCGCAAAAAAAACAACGGTCTTTGCAGCTCGAAAAGTTCAGATCCTCGCGCACAGCAACTGACACATCCTGGGGGCATTTCAAGAGGATGTGGCAATAGCATGTCCTTATAAACAAGACGGGACAATTCATTGTAACAAAGGGAGCGCCCTCCCAGTCCTGACCGAAAAGTAAAGGGTCGGCGCGGCGACATGTCACTCATTCAGTCCCCACCTTCCACAGCCTGAATGAACCTGCGGACTGTCCACACTAAGGTGAGGTAGACGGGGTTAAGAAAACTGTGAAGTAAACAATGAAGAGTCGCCGCAGGACGAGATCCACCAGGGCATAGTTGATAACGCCGCGTTCGTACTCGAAGGTGGGGAGTTGCCCAATCGCCAGGGCGCCGAACCTCGATCGCTGTTGTTCATGGACTGGATCGCGGTAAAGTAACCAGGACTAGGACGATGAGCGGAGACGGCCTCGCGGCGCGACTTGACTTGAAGAGGGATAGTGGGCAGATACGTCAAATTGACGGTATAGTGAGCAGCGAGTCCAATTGAATGCTCGAAAGTACGTAACCCACCGGAGGAATGGAACGGGACTGAGAAGTAGAGTCACGAGGCGAGAGCAGATGGGAAGGATGGAATATAGCCCGTGAGCAGGGGCAGGGTATGTCAATCTGATTGTTATTGAGGAAACGCTGGGAGTAGGAAGCGGGTTGGAGGCATGACCCGCCCAGTAGCTGTTTGTTGCCACCTTTCCTTTGCCATGGTCGTTCTGGGATGGAGAAAAGGTCTTGGACTGTGCTGTGGTGGTGACCGCAACGAAGTGAAGGGGAGATACGATGTACTACTACGGATGGTAGGCATCCACGGTGGTATATGAGTGAACCAGGTGACGGGTTGGGTGGGAGCGTGAAGCGCTCTCCGGCCCTAAACGGAGCGGAGCACTGTCGCCGTCGTTACAGAGTCACAGTCACATGCGCATCCGTTCCTTGAATCCATGTCACGCTCAGCGTCTCCGGCCCGGCGTCCCCCGAGCGCACTGCCACATTTCGGTCTGACCTCGTGACCGCTGCACCTTCCGTCCCCTTGCCTGTTTCGCAGCCCCAGTAGGACAAGTCCCGTTCCCAAGGGGCCTCTGCATCCCTGCCGGGTACAGGGAACATACCGCAGCGGTTCGTATTTGGCTTTGATCACCCGTGCACAGTGCTCACTCTTCTCCCTCTGCGCACATGTTCATTGCATCTCCTCTGACTTTGCGACGCATTGCCACCTCAGGTACACCGGTAGCGTATACTCTCGCACCCATGGACCTCATCTCTCCTCAGGATCTCGCGCTCCTGTGGACTACATGACAGCGGTCTCCCAACTGGACTTGGCGGATGTGCATGCCTGCATGCCAACTTGTTCGCATGTAGCTCGGCGCGTGGTCACGTGCCTTCATCGGGGTCGTCCTATTCCGGGTCGTCGTCCACCTGCAGCCGTCCTTCAACGCAGTCAGAGCTTGGTCCCCTCCAGGTCGCACCGTGTCCCCAGCAAACCTTGCACACGCGTGGCCTCGCGTTAGGGGCGTGGTACGACGGTCATATAGCCGGCGAGGGGCAGACGATGTCCAGTAACGGTCTCTCCATGGACCTGGTGCCAGCCACATCATCGCAGATGCTCGCCCACAATCACAGGCACGAGCAGGGCGTCGATATGGGTATCGATGCCCAGGTGCATGTCGCTGTGCTTGAAGTGCTGTTTGACGGCACGCTTACGGGCATGAACGGCCTTGGATTGACCTCGAAAAAAAACATTGGTTGACGTGTGGACGATTACTCCCCGATATCCTCACTTGAACTCTGCGCACTTGTCCTCATATCGATCGCCCGCTCACGACAACACGGATCGCCTTTTGTTTTTCCTGTGGGTTGTTCTTTATCGCTATATCCCTAGGCTTGGTCGCCTTTTTTCTTGATGCCTGCCGCTCACAGCTCGCTCATTCGCACTCTCCCCACCTTGGTATCTCGATCTATCGTGTATCCCTTGTAGCCTTATACGTGTGCGCTCGAGGTCTCCCTTGGTTTTCAACCTTGGGACTGCTGACGCGCGGTTATCGCCTCTCGATATGTACTGTAGCTTTTGTGTCGACGTTTGTTTTGTTAATCGAACTCATGATGGTAACGCGTGCGGGCAGTCGGGTCACAGATCTAGGATGCCTGAGCAATGATCGTTCCTACAACAAGACCTATGTGCAAACATGAAGGGCAACGGTAGCTACATGATGCTCAGTCTAATCTCAAGCTAAGAGAGGAACCTCCACAGAGAAGAAAACAGAATGACAAAGAGGCAGGGGCCTACATTGCCCCCGCCCTCACCCTCGCTTCCGTCACCCGTCATCGTTATCGCGCACGTGGCCTACTCGAGGCCGTGAAACTCGACCCGCTCGCCAACATAGTCGATCTGTCTCAGCCCGTCGCTCACATCCACAACCTCTCTCTTTCCATCCCCCTCCAGCATCTTCGCGTCATCCTCCATCGCGTCCTCCCCTGCACGACCACCATAGACAGGACCCGAACCAGGGTGGGCACGCACGGTGCCCACGCGGAGGTGGTACGCTCACGCGGCGCGCGCCTGGCGATGGGGTACTCGGCCTCGGACACCCGCTCGAGCAACCGACGCGCGATCGCGCCGGGGACGTCTCCACTCGGGTCCCACGCGCGTTGGACACCGCGACCGGCCAGGGCAGATGCAGGAACGGGCTCCTGGCGATGACGTGCAGGCGCAGACGTGTGCGCGCGGGGGACGTCGCGGCCGCACCCCAGTTGATCACAGATCCGGGGGCGGCGGCGAGGTGCAGTACATGGACGATATATCGGGTGGGCACCGTTGCAGCGGCGCTAGAGATGTGCGTGGATCACGGGGAGGGGCTTGGCGAGGCATGTGGGTGTGGGTGTGGGTGCGGGTGCGGGTGCGAGGTGGTGGTGCGCAAGGCGTGTGTCGTGCTAGCCCGTTTGGGGGTCGTCTACGTGAGTCAAAGTGGCCAAGGACGCTCGGGCGCCCCGAAAAGAGGCCGTGCCGTCTACACCACGATGCGAGGCGCCCGGCTGGACGACTGGGGTGAACCGCGGCACCTGGCGCCCGTACGTTTTCCGCTGCTCGTGGTGTGGAGGTAACGCTGATCTGGGGGAATCGCATGTCCCCGCCTGCTGCCCGCTGCGACGGTCATCAGTGCCGCCACAACAACACCTGGCGATGCCCGCTCACGGAACATGCGACTCATTTGTCCCGGTCCGCATCGGCCAAGTGTGGGTAGAAAGTCGCATTGGACAGGAGGCAGGGCTGTCCATCACAATACCTACTGCAGACGCATACCCACTGCTCCGTGGTGCCAGACAAATCAGGTGGACCAAATTCCATTCTGAACGAGTAATTAGTAGATTAGTACTAGTGAAAACAAACAAAAGGATGGCTAAAAATTTGCGTACCAAGCTGATGTGTTGAGGTAGTCGCTGGGAATGTCTGGTCACTGATAGGACGGATTAGGCCGCGTTACAATGTTTCCTCGTGCGATCGACGCGATCGATGGACATTTACCAGTTACCACGCAGTTGCAGTGATATTGCGCAACAAAACACTCTGATTGACGACATCGTCTTCTATAATATTACATAGTGCATGTTGAGATTTGATACATCGTCACATTAAGGCAGGCTGGTTCATATCTCGTCACACCTGGTCACACCTGATCACAACCAGTTTTCACTGGGAGTACTCCTTGTGGAAAACACCTGTCAACGAGTGCCACATGCATCGTTCACCCACGGTTCAGAGGCGGACCCCTCCGAAAAAAAAAAAGGGGGGGGGGG
>JBBPMG010000839.1:0-12480 GCA_038090195.1 Boletellus deceptivus | reverse complement strand
TCACCACACAAGGCCTACACGCCCACGCTCCTCCACCAGATGAAGTGTCTGGGAATCATCCACACCGCCCCCCAGATGACGTTGCTGTGACCCCAACCCCACTGGTAAGTTACTGCTTGAACTACCTAATATTATTCCCCAGGAAGGATGGGCTATCCTTCCCAGGTCTTCATTTCAGAGTGGCACTCAAGAGCCTGCATGCACCACTCAGGGGCCTATGCACAGCACACAGTGCACAGTGGGATTCATGGACATCAATCCTCAATAAGAATATTAGACTGAGGCTGATCTATTTAGAAAAAACAAGTAAAATGAATAGCATAACCAAAGTAGAACATATACATAACAAGAATGGATACATGCTGTGTATCTTGCTTTGAGAAGTTGACAAGTTTTCACAAACTATTAGTAAATGAGACATTTTCAATGCCAAATAATTGGCATTATACTATACAATATAGATCAACATGATATGTGATGTTGTGCAATGAAAGTCAAAAGAAGTTCAACCCTTCTATCCACATTACTCTTCTTGAATGGAATAAAAAGCCTCTTGATGTTTTTGGATACCAGAGCAGACATACCAGACATTTTGTATCTTTGCACAGCTGTTGAGGCTGGATTCTTGATATTATTCTGCATAAGAGTGAAGGACAGTTCAAGGAGCAATATTAGATCTGTTGCAAAAATGTAAAAATGATAATATTTGTAATTAAGTCCTATACCAATTCTTTTTTGCAAAGTTTTTTCCCAAGTCCAAGATTGACTGCTCTAAGTACCAGCAATATTAATTTCCTTACATAATATTAAATGTATACCTACCACTGATGTTTCAGATATCTCTTGCAAACTAATCTAAAATATTTGTCCTTGTATTAGCAAACAGATCGAATAGATGTAAATATATAAATTCACTACCCTTGTGCCACTATTCATGAGGGCCTACATAATAGCAACCCATGTTGAATACCATGAGAAGGTAAAAACACACTCAGTCGATGTGCTTATATCATCATAGAAACAGTTACCATCTAAATATATTCAAATAAGTGCAAGTAGCTCTCAGGACTAAAAAATGAACATACATCCTATATGATATCTTAGTTTTCATCACATTCCATAAAATAATACAGCTTACTAGCTGCAAAGAGACAACATGAAGAACATTATGTTTAGCAAATGCAGATAATTGAATTTACATCAGTAACATACATTCTGATAATATGCATTAAATGACTTTGGTGAGGGAAAATATATATACCAATATACTATACAACTTACATTCTGTTCAAGGAAAAACAAATGATAATAGATTCATCAGTAAAATTCTTATTTCATGCACATATGGAGTTACTTGCCCACTAATTAAAGAGAGCGATCAATAGCATATGATTAGTAGCCTTGTCATTTCACATTCACTTTGAACCACTTACATTCTATAAATGGAAATATACCCCATGACATTATCTTCAATATTGTGCCTATCTTAAACACATATCAGACCACTTACATCCTATCATTAGATGTGCACCCCATGGCATGCTGGTCAGCAGGACTCTTATCTCTCATCCACATTAGAACACTCACTGCCTATCATTGGATGTGTACCCCATGGCATGGTGGTCAGTAGGACCCTCATCTCTCATCCACATTGGACCACTTACTCTCTATTAATGCAAGTGCACCCCATGGCATGGTGATCAGTAAGACTCTCATCTTACATCTACATCTGACAACTTACTTGCTATCAATGAAAGCACATCCCATGGCATGGTTGTCAGTAGGACTTTCATCTCTCATCCACATCAGATCACTTACTCTCTATGAATAGAAGTGCACCCCAAGGCATGGTGGTCAGCAGGACTCTCATCTCACATCCACATCAGACCACTTACTGCCTATCATTGAATGTGCATGCCATGGTGTGCTGGTCAGCAGGACTCTTGTCTCACATCCACATCAGACCACTTACTGCCTATCATTAGATGTGCACTCCATAGTATGATGATCAGCAGGACTCTCATCTCACAGACCACTTACTGCCTATGAGTGGAAGTGTATCCCATGACATAGTGGTCAGTAGGACTCTCATCTCTCATCCACATCAGACCACTTACTGCCTATCATTGGAAGTGCACCCTATGACATGGTGGTTAGCAAGACTCTCATCTCTCATCCACATCAGACCACTTACATCCTATCATTGGATGTACACCCCACAGCATGGTGGTCAGCAGGGCTCTCCTTTCACATCCACATCAGATCACTTACTTGCTATCAATGGAAGTGCACCCCATGACATGGTGGTCAGCAAGACTCTCTTCTCACATCCACATCAAACCACTTACTGCCTACCAATGAATGTGCACCCCATGGTATGATAGTCAACAACACCATCATCTCAAATTCACACCAGACCACCTACTTCCTATCAGTGGAAGTGCACCCCATAGCATGGTAATCAACAGGACTCTCATCTCTCATCCACATCAGACCACTTACTCTCTATCAGGAAGTGCACCCCATGGCATGGATGGTCAGTGGGACTCTCATCTTTCAACAAAATCAGACCACTTACTTGCTATCAATAGAAGTCCACCCCACAGCATGCTGGTCAGCAGGACAATGATCCCTCATCTACATCAAACCACTTACTGCCTACCAATGGAAGTACACCCCATAGTATGGTGATCAGTAGGATTTTTATCATGCATTCACATCAGACAACTTACTTGCTATCAATGAAAGTGCACCCCATGGCATGGTGGTCAGCAGGACTCTCATCTCTCATCCACATCAGACCACTTACTCTCTATCAATGGAAGTGCACCCCATGGCATGGTGGTCAGTAGGACTCTCATCTCTCATCCACATCAGACCACTTATGAACTATCAATGGAAGTGCACCCCATGACATGATGGTCAGCAGCACTCTCATCTCACATCCACATCAGACCACTTACTTGCTATCAATGGAGGTGCACCCCATGGCATAGTGGTCAGTAGGACTCTTATCTCACATCCACATCAGACCACTTACTTGCTATCAATGGAAGTGCACCCCATGGCATGGTGGTCAGTGGGACTCTCATCTCTCATTTACATTAGACCACTTACTTGCTATCAATGGAAGTGCACCCCATGACATGTTGATCACCAGGACTCTCATCTCATATCCACATGAGACCACTTACTGCCTATCATTGGAAGTGCACCCCATGACATGGTGGTCAGCAGCACTCTCATCTCACATCCACATCAGACCACTCACATCCTATCAATGGAAGTGTACCCCATGGAATAGTGGTCAACAGGACTCTCATGACATACCCACATCAGTTTACTCACTTGCTATCAGTGGAGGTGCACCCCATGGCACAGTGGTCAGCAAGATTCTCATCTCACATTCACATCAGACCACTTACTGCCTATCAATGGAGTTGTAGCCCATGACATTGTGGTCAGCAGGACTCTCACCTCTCATCCACATCAGACCACTTACCCACTATCAATGGAAGCACACCCCATGGCATGGTGGTCAGGAGGACTCTCACTTCACATCCATATCAGACCACTCACCAACTATGAATGGTAGTGTGCCCCATAGCATAGACTTTGATATTACAATTTTTCATAAGTTATATTACACATACCTACAATATATGGTAACAATAGCAAGATTGTTTCAGCCTGTCATTTTTATTTATGAGAATATTTATAATAGTCATACCTTCACATGGGGGAACCAGCTTGCTATATTCTCAGTTGGATCATCATCTATACCAGAAGTGATCTTGAAGTCTACACATGGTACCAATACACTGTAATATGTCATTTTGATATTCAACTGAGTGTGAATTAGTATCTTCCTCACTGCCTCACTGCATATTTAATACACAGTTGGATGTTCTTCTGCTGTGCAGACACCAACAGTATTTGCAATGATTTATTGTTCAATGAATCTGCTGTCTTCTCTAGCAGCATGTTGCATCCTTTGTCAGATGTATCCATATCTGGCATAATATTCATAGCAATCAGAGCAAAGAGTATTGCAACACACACTTTCCAACTTCACAGATGCTTTGGGAGGAAATTTGAATTTGCACAAATCTCCCCATACATTTCTCTTCTTGAACATTTCTTCACCTCCCTCCCTCATTATCTTTTGCTGTTCTTCAAGAGGCAAATCCAGATACTCTGGCTGAAATGCCTGTATTTTCAATGCATCATACTTGGTGAATAGTATTACAACAGGAACTACCATCAAATTTCAGAATATCCTATTTCAAACTGAAGGAACTTCTTACTGTTTCCAGTGTCACACTCATTGAAAAATCTTTCTTCTGCAACAGTGGCTGCATGATGAAGTTGATCCATTGGAATACAATACCTACTCATGTTGAAGCTCATCCTAGTATTTTGTCATGACTGCTTACCATATTGCATGGATGCACTTCTTCAGAAAGGTGGCATTTGCACATTCTTCAATAAACCTTTTCATCTGGTCAAACTCATCCTCATTCCCAGCTTCAAATCCAGGTGAGTCATGGAATACAAGTCTCTGATTGCTCTTGAAAACCATTTCATGATTGATATCATGCAGACCATGCTTTGAAGTGGATCAAATCACAAGAGCATCATGAAGACATTCACCATAGCAACTCATCAAACTCACCTCCCTGGGCCCTTTGATGATAGAATCAACCTGAGTACACATTGACCACATCAATATCTGTCTACTCTAGTATTGTGAATGATACCTTTTCCCCTTGATCGTTGTAGATCTCCGGATTCTCTGTCGAGTTAAAGATCCTCTGCAAGATAGTTGTCTTCCCAGCATTCGCCCTGCCGATGATAAGAATCCTGAATCGCACGAACTTCTCCATAAGGTTTGGATCAACGTCTTGCATGAACTTGGAAATATCTGCGATCCTCTCCACTTTGGGAACGCTTGCACCGTCAATGCACGACTCGAGAGAGGACATGCTTACCGGAATCGTCTGAACCCACAGAGTGAGCCCTAAGAGACTGATCGTCGGTGCTCGATCCAGCCTCAGTCGGGAGAACGTTTGAGCCTCCAGCGATCGTGCCCGGTCGGGCGGTGGACTCGGCGCTCTCGGCGAGCACAGGAGATTGATCCTCAATGGTGCTGATCTGTACCTCGTGAGGAGGGGATCCCACCTCCCCAGCTTGAGTCGGAAGGGTGCTCAGGTTGCCGGAGATCGCGCCAGGCTGGGTGTTGGAGCCTTCAGAAGGCGCTGGAGACGAGCCTCTATTGGCGATACGGGATCTGAGGCGCCTGATTTGCTTCTTGAAGTTCTTCATTGTAGGATGGGTGGTTGTAAAGCCGAAAGGGGAGTGCAACACGATTGACAAGACTCGGGTGGTGGTGCTCAGTAAGAACGACGAGTTCGAGAGAGAATTCACACGCCATGGATACTTTGTTTGTACACGTGGCCACCCGCAATGCACTTCCACTAAGCTACCGTTGGCCCAGCTTACTGCCAGTTGAGTCTGCGATCGGTCTACCTCACAATATATCATGTGACGATCCGTCTGTCCATACCCTGGCCTAATTGTGACCGGATGGTGGTTCTCGCATGTGCACTGAAATGTCGATGCAATTCGAAAACGACTTAGCACCCCCCCATATTTTAGAGCTCGGTTTGACAGCAATTTGTGACAATCCTCTTCCTGTCATGAGGGCGCTTGCAGACCGCAATCTGGGTAGTGGAGCGCCCTTTGCAGTAGTTGTAATATCTAGCTGGCTCGCATCCACGCCCTAGTCATCCAGTCCTCAAAAACAATTATTGTGCAAGCACCATTGCCGACGATAAATCGTCCCTAAAACTTCTTTAAGGGTGCTTTTCCCAACAAATAGTGTACCCCTCGAACAAGCCTGCGTCAGACAACCAGCGGAGGTACTGATCGATGATACCCGAAGAAGCAGCGTCGCGCCGAAACATTCGACTTGAACAAAGCTTCTCGCGCTTGGACGACCAGCTAAGCTGCACGTGGTGGTCCTGTACATAAGTGTGTGGTTCCATTTCAAAGGAGTGGTGAGACCAGGCTGTATGACGCTCTGATGAAAGATGACATTCAGCATCCCCGCGAGAGAGAGAAAGCGCAAACAGACCAGATTCGTGCTGGATTATGGCAACATCAGATTGGTCCACCAGTTTCCGGACAGTATCGCGCGAACAACCCTAACATCTGGCATTCGTGAGCGCGAGAGGAAGATGCAGACTGATGGCGCGCGCAGTGTCCACACCAGCAATGAGAACAATCTCGTTGATCAGTATGATTTCTGTTTCCCTGCCGCAGACGATATCCTTGTCCAGCCTCCCTGACCGCTGTCGAGCACTCTGCCCTGGAGTGACTGACATAGAAGCTCACCCCGTCTTCATGTCGCTTCCCCCTGATGACCATCGTCGTGGATGAACGTGGACGACGAACTTTCCTGTCCAAACTATGGACGACGCACTGTGATGCCAGAGAAGTAAAGTAGATTGAGGGGATCTAGCGTGCACCAGCGATCGCAACACACACGGTCCCTCTGCTTTCTTCGGACGCCTGGGATTCCGTCACGATGTGAAGCGAGACAACGTGCGCCGATTAACTATTGAAGGTATAAATTTGCTCTAGGCTTATCCTAATGTTTTCTCTGTGAATCAGAGTTGAATGCATACCGTAGCGACGAAAAATAAAACGGAGACGCTACAAGAGAGAGATGGACTACTTGGCGAACCAGACGGCAAGCTCATTTCTGATGAATACTGTAAAACATGCAGCACAGATAGGCCCTCTGAGAAAGAAAATGAATACGGAGACTCACAGATCGATAGAGTAACCAGAAGCCCGCAGTCCGAGTCAAGGGAGACGAATCGACTGAAGTTCCCTCCCGGCAGGGCTGCCCGTCTCAATATCTAGCGATTCATGCCAACCACCTTTGGTGTCGACCTCCGGCTTGAGCGCCATGCAGACTTGGCCTTCGTCGATTCGGCACATGTCCGCTTCTTCTTGGTGAAAAGGATCCTCTCGATGACGATACTATCGGGCAGATGATATTGAATCAACAGTCGGGTGCGACGCCAAAACATTGTGGTATGACTCCACTCACATGTACTGGCAAGCGTAGCTCCTGCGACAAATTCCCGACCGCCATTTCGGAGCCTTCCCGTGTGACAACGAATTGCCAGCCTCGTTCGATGCGGCAGCCAAGGTCCACTGTCTGCATATAGATCACCTTGTGAGACCTCCATGCACATATGGGACATAGTGGTATGATCAGCCGATCTTGGGAGTGAGTACCACCTGCAGAGTTGGCCCGAAAATCTGAGCGAAAATATAGACAAGATCGTGTGAATGGAGCAGGAGTTGTGGTCTTGGATAGCTGTCGCGAGGGAAAACCAGGAAGATAAGGAGGCACTGGACAGCAGAAAGGAAAACCAGTGGTGCTCCCGCCTTTGCGGATGCTATTCGTGACCGGGTGCAGAACGGGAGGTGTGAGTGGCCGGGTCTGCGCTGAAGGTGCGGTTCAGTTGAAGGGAGACGTTTTGTGTGGTTAAATGAAATGGTACCAGATCCCTCCGAGATTGGCAAAAGGAATGACTAGCCTCTACTCGGTCGGTGTCGACTGATGGAATTGCAAGGCGACGAGTCATGAAATAATGTGACTGTCTGCTCCGCCCGGTCCTCCGCTACGGTACGTCGTCCTCCGTTGACCGTGCAGCATATTTATGCGCACTTGTGTTTCGAGGTAGCCTAAGCGCTCAGGAGCACGACGGGTGAACGACAAAGGAAATAGATAGAGCACAAATCGCCGTTTATGTAATCAACCCTGGCCACATGCAGTTGTGACTCTATCAGCCGCGTGGGTCATTAGGATCCAAAGTAGATGAGGGACTCAAGAAAGCGTCGTGCCCACGAAGGTGTTTCCCAACACGTCTCTGCCCCGGTAGAGCGGAAGGGTATCAGATCGATAAATGCTGTATTACCATGATGCCTAGAACTAGCACGATGCTCAGCAGGCTGTATTCCTCGCACAAAAGAGTAACTCGCCTCAGCCTCCATTGTCCTGCGACCACTCCATGTGGCATCCTGGAGTCCGACATCCAAGTCTGAACGTGAACACCTCCATCTTGCATGTAAAGTGGTGGCTATACTCGGCGGGAAGCTCATAGTCGACAATGTCAAGGGACGCGGGAGGTTGCGTGCAATACGAGACCGTTTCTTCGTCAAGGGGGAGCGGCACGTCAAGCTGTAGGAAACGAAAGGTGATCGGAAGGGCAGAAATTCGAAAGGCAGTTTCTCCGATGTCATCGAGTACCTCCCCACGCTGGACTGCTGCACGCAGAGCTGGGAGCGATATCGTCAGTTCGCAAGCCTCCCACGGATGTAACCAGCTCCTGTTTCGGGGGCTATGAATGTGCACGGGACGGTGGTCATGATGCACGGTGAATAACAGTACCGATGCTCACTTCGTCTGTCGGCAACATAGAAAGATTGACCTGGGTTGGATGCACTGATTTGGGAACTGAGGAAGGGCTTGACATCCGTGGAGAGATGTCGGTAGATTCGATTCGGGCCGACAAATTGAGACGGATGACGGAGTCGCAATATCTCTTGTCTTGACAAGCGAGGCGAACCGAAAAGTGTGGCACTGCTCTTGATGGAGGGCAGATGTATATGCTTGCGAGATTGGCAGGGGTGCAGGACAATGCAAATTATCAGTGCCCATGAAGCCAACGTTGGTTGCCACTGACAGGAGGCGACATCAGCGAGGGGAACTCTTGATCGAGTCTGGGTCGCTGCGTGGTACTCCAGGAGTATTGGCTGTGGGACGACGGCATGTTCGAAATTCAGTCTCCGCGTGATGGCCGGTGCCACAGCGCAGGGTGCACTTTGCCCGGCCAATGGTGCTGACAAGCCTCCTTATCCCCACCCGCCTTCACCCACCCCTACGCCACCTAGCCTCTCAAAGGGTCGCGCACCCTGCTGGCGCTCTCGTGTCGCGAACCGTGCGCCATCCGTCCACTCCCTAATCCATCGCCATGGCCAGCCTTCCAGTGCTCCCAATAGCACTTGGACAACGTCCTCGTATCCACTCGCTTCGAGTTCCCGCGGGCGTCTTTCGCTGCGCCATCTGTCCGGTGACTCTTTATCTACCCTCATTGACTTTTGGATGCCCTTGGGTGCAAACCACACTGCTCATCGCGGCCATTTTGCCTGCAGACTCACTCAGGGTCCCTCCACCGGCTCCTGCACCTGTATTGGCGTCGTCTATAACCCCGTCTGCACGGTTAGCTTCCCTCGAGCCTCCTGAGGTGAGTCTAGCTCAACTCCCTGCTCTGGCGTGTCACCACCAACCCATGCGGACGTGTTCCACAGCTCCTTGGGTCGCTCTCATCACCATCCTACCACTGGCAACGCACCACGACTAGTCCTCACGATAAACATCCTGTTCCCGATCGCGGTAAACGAACGAACAAGTGCGAACCAGGTATTTGCACGTGACCTGCATAGGCGCAGCGAAGTCGACGATCCAAAAACATGTCAAGTCTCGTTCTCGTCCTGCCACTGATCCACCTTAGGACCGAACCCCTCGCTCGAGATCCGGCATACACCTGTTCCCGACGACGCCCAATGGAATCGCCTCTGGCTCCTCTGCGACTTGATCGCCCTCGAGCGTGATCTCCGTGAACGCGATCGCAGACATGGTGCCGGTTTGAAGAGCGATGTGCTGCGATGAGAGACCGAACCCGCTGTCAATCCCGCACAGCCCGCTACGCGAATTACGGTCATACAGCTCTCGCACGCTGAGGATGAACCGAGGCATGACGAGAATGATCACGTATGGCACCATGACCAGGAGGAACATAAAAAGCGAATCGGGCGTGATCTCTCCCTGCGCAAAGTTACTGAGATTGTAAAACATGTTCCTAACAAAAGAAAGGAAATCGACGTATGAGATGAGTGGGGAAAAAGAGGGCGGGGCAAACGCACACGAAGAAGTAAACAACACTATCCCGGGTAAACAGCTCAATATAGCGATTAGATTGCCATCGTCTTGACCTTCTGTACATCTTGACCAAATCCTTCAACGGTCGGATGACAGCGAGCACAAAAAGGATCACACATAGAAAAACCCGTGGGACCAGTGAGGTATATGCATAGGGTATCCGCGGAGCGCTCGTCGTAATGTCACAAAAGGAGACATCTCCCAGTCGACCCACCGTCACTAGAGCACGGGATACGGAGCCGATAAAGGCACGATCAGCCGACTGTAAACCATACTCGTTCACCCTGACACACCTGACAAGTAGACTTTCGGGTTGGCATAGATCGCCGCCCCAACGACGATAGTGATCGTTTGTACTGCAAGAATGAGGCTAAGGACCCAAAGAATGATTCTAGATCGATCCCATATTGCATATACACGCAGAATCATCACCACTGGAAATCGAAAGTCACTGCCAGCGATCGGAACGCTCGAGTGTGACAACTCACGATCGGCGGCGGTCAAAAACACCGGTAGCATCCACACCGCGACCAAAGCGAGTACGGAACCTGTTGAATCGCTGTAGTCTACCTTTCTGATACAACGGCTAGGAGGTGTGATGCATACACCTGATTAACCATCAGCGCTGGCATTTTTCCGATTGGGAGACTCAGGTGCGTACACCTGATAGAGCACATTCCTTAGTCGTACTAGCGGTGCATGCACGAGGGAAGGAGACTGACGTTCACAGGACCGGACACGAAGGAAGAACCAACTAGAACGATGACAGGTGATTCAGTCTAACCTGATCTGCTCGTTCGTAGTTTCGTGGAGCATGCTCACCAAGAGTGTCGGTACTATCAGATTGACGTCACGTTATCCAGCACGAGCGATAACAACCATAGGACGTACAGGATCCAACAAAGACCCCCGTATCGAACCTATGCGCATCGTTAGCTAAAGAACAACAGACGGTGAAGGATACCCTCATCCGGAGCTGTACCTACAACGAGAAATAATGACGATCCCCAAGTCCAGTCTCTGCACTGCGAATCGTTAGAAACGCAATGCTCACGCGGTAACTGTTCCTTGTGTACCCAAACATAATCCACCTTTGAGGATCTTCAGAAACCAGATGGATGGAAAAGAGACGGAGATACCTCTCCTGGAAAGGTGAGGACTGCGGGATGATGCTCTGCGATGAGACGGAAGATGTATGGGCGACGAGACATCACGCACTATAGTCATATCCCACTACGCTGATCACCATGACTGCACTTGTCAGCTAGATTGGTCGCCACTTGTCAAGATAAACAGACGTACGGGACATGTAGTCGTTGTAAAGGAGGAGTTGCAGCGCAGACCGGAGGTCAGGCATGATACATGCTATTGCAAGGAGGGGAGGGCAAGTCGGGGACGGAAGCAGTCACAGTCTATATACAAGGCAGAAACGCCAACTGGGTTTGCTTTATGACAGAAGGTTAACTGCTGAGTTGACAAACTGACAGCGCTACGCCACGCTACCTGCGACATGACCTCGTGAGCCGTTCTTCATCCACGGAAAGAAAAAACAAAATAAAAAAGACAACTCGTGCTAATGAAATTTCTCGCATGAAAGAGATCTAAGCCCTTGGAGATGGAATGCTGTTCCTAGTTTGTGGGCAAATCCACCACCGCGTGCCACCGTATCAGCTGTCAGCTTGGACATGTAATTAGCCGTTGTCAACTTGAGGGAGCCGGGATACGAGGTACGAACGACGAATGAGGAGGGATTCTCGGAGCACGAAGCAGTCACATTCACGTGCCCATGCGCGAGGGAGCGGAAACAGGGCTTTCGGCCGGAAGCGAGCCTTTACGGCGGGGAGAGTGGCCGCGAGGTGGGCTAGGTTCCAAGCGGGAGTCCTCTTAGCTGGGTGCGACAACCGGCGGAAAGCCGAAGGGAAGTGGCACTCCGGCAAGTCCGGGCGCCGGGGGAAACAACGTGGCCGAGAAGAGAAGACGCACCGCGCTTATCTGAGTCGGGTCCAGGCTGTAGCAGATATCACGGCGGGGGTGACATGTTGCCAATGTGGATATGCCGTCGTCATTATGAAGAGCACGGACGCCGCCCGCACCGCTCACTGCGAGGCCCGCCCTGCCACCGACACTCCTCTGTTCTGAATTTCCCCACTCCAGTTCCAGTGCCTTCGATTCTTCCTCGCCCTCGACTCTGAGCTTCGTTGTACCCAATCCTTGTCCGGTAAATAAATACGTGGCTTGATTGTCCGCGAGTATGCACGAAAAATCACACTGGAATTTGCATTGGAACAACGGAACCATGATCGTGAAAATCGTGATTACACTTGGTGCGATCTTATCTAGTACTCAATCGGGATATTCGTGGTACGCATGCTATGCTATGCTTATTGTGTGTTCTATGGTGACGCAATCCATGTATCGCCGTAAAAGAAAAGAGACTATAGCTATCCCCCCGCGTTACC
>JBBPMG010000838.1:0-12481 GCA_038090195.1 Boletellus deceptivus | reverse complement strand
TTCTAGGAACATAACGCACGCGAGACAGCGGGTGCTCTACTTGAGTTCTGTTCAAGCACACTGGGACGCAGAACGGACTCACGGCGCGCATGAGCGGCACGTACTCGTTACCACTCGTATCATGATGCAAGAGCGCCCCGGATGCCATTTCGAAAATCCTGCGAGTTCTCCTGCAGCCACGATCTTCACACGACTTTCGAGTTGCGACGCCTTCCAGTGATGATTGATGACGTCGTTGCCAGAACCCCGCGCTGTTCCGTCATCTGCGCATATTCGTCTTGCGTATTTAGGACGGACAGATGGCGGACAGGTACTTCCTTCCCCTTTTTTCAGATCAGAGAAAATTTCGCGTAGCGCCCATTTAACATGAAACAGAGATGCGGTCCCTGCCTTGAGGCTGGTCATAACTCGGTCCTCACACTTGGCTAGCAGTGAATATATATTCCTCCTGTCACAGTTTCACTCCGTGTAGTCCCCCGTCCGAACCCGGTTCTTGCTCTTGTGGTAGCACTTCCCACTGCAGGATGAAGCATTCTTTTGCTAAACTCCTTTTACTGGCCATTCTCTGTACGATCACACTCTCTGTACCAGTCCGCGATAGTGGGTTCCATCATCCACCATCGCGCCACGGTCATCTCTCTCCGCATCGCGGATTGTCCCATCGGGTTCGAGCAGCCCTCGTGAAGCGATCCCTCAATCTCACATTCACACCCGCTGATCCCGAGGACAACTTCGTACACATCGAGTACAACGCGTTCCAGACATCCGACCCTCGGTTCTCAGCTACGCTTGTGAAGCTCGGTCACGACCCCAACGGACCAGTCGAGGCTGAGCGCCTCTCAGGGAGTGACACCCAAGTCGCTATATATCCGTCAGACACCTATGGAGGTCGTCATGTCATAATATCAACATGTACGTACCATTCGATCGTCAAATTCCGAAACCTGTTGATCATCGTGGACACTCCTACTCCTGAATTTCATGTACACTTTAGCTGACTCCTTGGTTCGGGGGCTCCGACAAAGGGGGGTATCGCAAAATGATATACCCCAATATGTCCGTCAGAACGTGCGCGTTACTGATTCCAACACGGGCGATCAGTACCAGCTTGTCCCCGAAAATGATTCGGAAGGACATGTGCTAGCTGATCCTAATGCCATCATGATCGGTAAGTAGCCTGCCCGAGGAACAAGTGGTGGACTGGCTGACCGCCGTCGATCAGCATTGAGATTGAACTAGTACCCCGTGATAGATGAGAAAAGGGGACTGGTACTCATAGGTCTCCAGTAGACTGGATGATTATTTGCCGGCCAACAACCTTTGGATAACGCGCTACACTGGATCGCCCTACTAAGACCATCAGCGATGGCCATTTATCTGTCATCATAGAAATGTCACTCAATAGATAGTAGCTGTAACGATACGCGCACATCTTTCGGAATGGTGATAGCAACATGAATCTAGCAAAGTCAGTGATGTCATCGGGGCCCCAAAAGTATAACAAGTTACCCGCGATCCTGTGATACACTGTGATCATGCTTCTTGGTTCAATGTTTCACGCGCATGTACGACTCGAGAATGCGGGTGTCACATCTTTTCTTGCATCCGCATCGTCGTCATCAGTCTCAGCAGGCCAAAAGAAGGCATGTCCGCGCATACATTACCACCTGCGACGCAAGACTAGACGACGAGGGCGCCACTTACGCGACGGAAGTGGAGCATCGAAGCATATGCGGGGCGTTCCCGCCGGGAATGGCCGACGGCGAACGGCTGAGACACGGGCGACAAAGGCCCTACGGAGAATAGCGGTGACGCCTGGGAAGGGAGGAAACGCCACATGCGAAGCTGCGGACGAAGAAACATGCAGGGACGATACCAAGGGTGGACCTACGACCGACGTTACAGGCAAGAGTCCGAGGGTTTTATCCGTCGGACATCTGTATCAGAGCCCAGAAGGTGGAAGGCGCGAGCGCCGTCTCAGAGCACGTGGGGGATGCAGACAACAAGAAAGATCGTAGCCACCCCGATGTTTCGGGTCCGCCTTTCGCAGGTCCTGGTTAGCTGCCTAATAAGGGATAGTCATTCTAACACTGGGAGGTTTGAGAAATACAAGGCCTTCGTCTTAGTAGCAATGCATACTCGTAGTGCCAATCTCCTGATTCAATGGCAACCCGCATGGGACTGCGCAATGGTCCTATATGCGACGTGTCGGAATACCGTTGAAGCGCCCTCCGGCATGGGAAAAAGAAGAGTCAGTATAGCATAGCGGTTTCCGGTGCCGGTCTCTCCTGCCAACTATGCCTCGGGTTAGTTGATTGGGTGTGAGCAGAAGTGGGTGAAATAAGACAATGTATAACTGGGTTCCACGTGAGTGGGGATGGATGAGAACCATCAGGTTGAAGGGGCGCGCAAGCAGGTGGGGATACGAAATCTTGATGCACTAGGTGGTAGTACAGCGCGGGTGTAAGCGAGGTGCAAAATATCTTGGTGGGGGCGCTAGGCGAACTTGAAGCACACATGGCGTGATTAGAATGCTCGGATAACGAGTGTGGAGGGTGTTGACATTTTATAAGGAGATTCAATCCCTGTGGGTTAATGCCGAGCATGGAGCTTGGGGGAAGATGAGCGGCGACCATGGTCACGTGATGGGGTATAACAGTTTGAAGATCTCACTCAAGCTGATGACCACTTGCCAAGTGGAAAGCCTACGTATAATCTTCTTCATGCATGAACGCTCGAGTTCATACTTCTACTGACGACCTCATGAAAGCGACAAAGTGCAAAGTACGCTTCTTTCTATGATAATAAATACTTATTCTACGCATTTTTAGCGTGTTACTACTAGGGGCCATTCTCGTCCCGAGCTGACCACATGATGACCATGCACGTGAATCGCGGGCCCATATCAGGCTATTCGTACCCCCGGCGGACAACCCAAACTATCGGTTGTTTGTGTCACTTTCTATTTCAGAGCCGACCCTCTAGAACATGCTGTTACGCTACGAGTGCCCTGAGAGCATGGTCTGAGATTACTCTGATGATGATTTCCCCATCTAGTTCTGCAGTTTCATAAATCTGTGCGCGATCGAGTGCATACCTGACCTGAATGACATCTCGTGATGCGGCCTATCTACAGGCTCGGACGCATTCGCGTAGCTGGCTCCGTCACGTCACGTCTATGATGTTGTGGTATACTCAGAATGCGTTCCTGAACTCGGTCTATGTAGGGATAAATCTAGAGGACCTCTTATATGGTGAGTAACACGGATCATCTGGGCTGGAGAGATCCTATTCCTCGCTTGCCTTCAAGCATTGAATTGATCCTGTATTTCCAGACGATGCATGTCCTATTGTCTGGCAAGCGATGGTGTACGAAGGTTGACGTCTTTCACGCAATCCTTGGTACCATGATGTTCCCTGCATACTGGGATGCGAATGTTACGACTTGATACTAGTTGTTACTCTCAATCGTTATGGAGTGGCCCGCACTCCGCAAGTGCAAGTTGCTATGACGTGGCATCTAGGCCAACTCACCGTAACAGGCAAGCTGTCAACATTCTGCCATGACAGTGGCCCTGACCGCAAGGAAGTTTCCAGGTTCGACGACGACCTGAGCGATCAGTCGATGCCGTCCGCGAGTAGGCAATCACTGGGGGGTCGCCCTCAGCTTCATTCGATCCTACTCACAACCTCTAACAGATTACAAAACCCTAAGCGCTAGCCTAAGCCATCCATGGCACACCGGAACGAGTTCACGCTTTTGCTGCAGCTGCATGCTAAACCCGTCTAGGTCACATGGCATGGGTCTTGCACTTCCGGGGATACACCACAGGCGCCAACGAATAAGATATTTCATGACATATCTTACCTAGAATTTCAGGTAAGGTACTCGAAATTATTGTAATTCATGTTCAAAATTTAATCCGTCTCTATGTCGTAGGTGGAATTTGTTTAAGCATATGTGGCGACTAAGCCAGCAGTACTTATCTATTCTTGCCCCTGGTAATGGCAGCGATGCAGGTAAGGAACAGCATCTCGGGTATATCTGACGTCGCAAGACGCTGTCTCATTTAAAACGGTCCAGAACACGTCAGCTATGCTTGCAATCCCTATGTGCCACGTCGCGCGTAAGTGATGGTGTGGAGTACATAGCTGAGTGACATTTGCTCAGAGTTCCAGCCTTGTTCCCCGCTCTTTGGACCATGTCTTCCAGCAGTTCGCTGTTCCAAAACTCGGTCTACGTGGGGATAAACTTTGAGGACATTTTGTATGGTGAGTTAGGCGTAGAGCCTCCTGCGATCTCATCCCTCTGTTTGCGTGCAGGCATTGAACTGGTGCTGTACTTCAAGACGATGTACACTCTGTTGTTCTCCAAGAGGGGGCGCACAAAATCCGACGTGTTCTTCGCGATCTTCAGTACCGTGATGCTGATCATGCTCACACTCTGGGTTACGACGCAAGCGTCATTCGGTGAAAAGATGTGGTTGATAGACGTTAACTTCCCAGGTGGGCCCGACGCATACTGGGGAGCGAACATTGCAGATTGGTATATGGATCTTAGTGCGGCTGGGATTGTTGTGTTGCAACTCATGACGGACGCGTTGATGGTAAAAGGCGAACAATGGATAGAAGCGTGTGTTCTGAAGCAATCGACTCTAGATCTACCGTACTCGGCTGATCTGGGAAAGCCGCCAAGTAATTATATTTCCTGCGATTCTGTGGGTAGGAACGCTTGGTGAGCATGATATGCCCATCGTGGACCGTTGTAAACGTTGACACTATCCCACTCAAGTTCTAGGCAGCCTAGTCGTCTGGTCCACATCGATTCCACCTGGGACGAATTTCTTCACCAATATCGCTGGTCAACTCTCCCTCGCGTATTACAGTATATCGGTGGGACAGACGGCGATCCTGACGGTGTTGATCTGTTATCGCATGGTAGCACACGGCCTGACGATGAGGGGCCACCTCGGGGACCACTATGCGACGGTATATTTTGCTCTGGTCGCGCTCATTATCGAGTCGGTGGTACCGTACACGCTATCTGGTATAGCGTACGTGGTGTCGCTGGGGGTAGGAAGCGACACGTCGATTGCGATTTCGGGTATCTACAACTCGATGATGGTGCGTGATAGGATGATGGGTGACGAGTACCGAGCGCTGATGGTTTGCAGTGCATATCGCCCCAGATGGTGATCCTGCGAGTGGCCTCTGGACTGAGCTGGGACGAGACGACAGGCAAGATGTCCGCGTCCACGGTCCGATTCTCGCACCCCGGTGTGGCGACGGGGACTTGGACGGAGCCGCGCCGCGTCGAGGACGGTGTTGGGGCGGTGAAGTTGGAGGCGATTCCGGAGAATGGCGACAAGGACGAGATATGATCTAGTCGTCAGGTTACGGTTTGGTTGGGAACCGGGCCTCCTCTTGCCTCTTTGTTTTTCTTACGACGACCGTAATTTCGTTGTGAGGCAGCACATATATACACCGGTCGTACGGCGTTGCCTGGGGGCGCATGGAGCCGCGTTCGCTCGCGTCCTTGCCTGAAGAACTCCTCGCGCGCATCCTCTCTCTCTCTCTCCTTCCGCCTCGCCCTTCGTCGGATGTGTTTCCCCCCAGAAGCCGTGTCGCGCTCCTCCTCGTCTCCAGACAGTTCCTGCGCATCGCTTCTCCTCTCTTCTACCACACCCTCCACTTCCGTTCTCCCCACCAGGCAAGCCGCGCTCTCGACACGCTTACTTGCCACCCTGCGCTGGCTACGGCCGTCCGGCAAGTCGTGTTTGGCGGCGTCTGGCACGACTGTGCTGGCGTGCTCGCCCTTTGTGGAGGTCTGTCGCACATTGACATCCGCCTGGATGGTGGACCTGATCACGGGCGCGGCGGCCTGAGCGATGTCGATGTGGAGGCGTTCTGCGACGCCCTCGAACCATGCCGTACCATCGCGCATCTGACACTACGCAAGGATCCCGCCGTGTACCTCACCCACCCCCGCCCTACCTACGTCCTCGAACGGCTCGCGCAAGCTGTCCGTCAGTGGACCACCTTGGTAAGCCCGTCTCGGTGGAGAGGTCTCCGTCGCGGCCTAACCGTGCCTCGTAGGAGACGGTGCACTTTGCGTTCCGCATATCTGCCTCGCCGATCACGCTCCCACTCGCACGAGCACTCAGCGTAGCACCCCGTCTTCGCTGCGTTCGCGCACAGGTCCCCGCCGTATGGAACAGTTTTCTCCTCGTCGTGTCGACAAATCCTCGTCTCGAAAAGGTAGTGCTCTACGCCGAGCCCGCAGGTCTGGCGCACAGCAGACCGGCGCTCATCATAGGGTCAACGGTAATTAAAGGGGGGTATGTCTGCGATGAGGATGCCGAACACGCAGTCTTGGGCACTGGTTTGTACATGATCGAGGCCAGGAAGCATGCGGGGCTGTCGGAACTCATCAGGAACGGAACGTAAGTGGCCCCCCTCCTCTCACCCTCTTTTTTTTGCGCGTTTCCTGGGCGACATCTCAACACGGCTTCTCCGTTAGCTCGATCGTTCGCACAAGAGCGCATACGACGATCGTGACCGTGTCGGCGCTGTCCGCTGGCAGGACGCCGCTTGGCACGATCAAAGCCAAAGAACTGGCTGACGAGTTGGCTCAGGGCCGGGAAAGCGCGACCAGTGTAGCTGTTCGCCGTGATCCCCGGCATGTACATGCACGACATTGGGCTCCTTGCTGATTGCGGGGTAGAGGAAAGTAAAAAATGCGACCATGGCCACGAAATAAGCACAATATTTCCTACATCATGTTGCCACCTGGATGCCCTAGCATGCGTAGTCGCAGCCGGCGTCTTGTCTCGTTGTAAGGTGTGCCCGTGCACGATATAACGTGTTTGTCGGTGCGGCGATCTGGCCGTAGGCGTCGCATCGCGGCCGCGACGGACATGGGCACCAACAGGCCTTGCAGGTAGCCGGGGACGAAAACCGCACCGGGTCGCATAAGGGGCTCCAGCGATGGATAAGATGCCGCCGCTCAACCAACAAAAGGGCTGCGAAAGGACTGGGATTGCATCGCCCCCGACATTGGCGAGACGGTAGACTAGACAGGCCGTGGCCAAAAGCATTTGATACGGATAGAATGGCGACCAAGGACGCCACCTCCACCGGCCTGTGGAGCGCGACGGGAAGCATATGGATGGTGCAGTTGGAAATGGCATGCAGGCTGTGGACGAGTTCCTCGCGTACCGTCTCTTGAAAAACACACCGCAACAGCCAGACTCGCTGGTCTCTTGGTATGAATTTCTTCAAGACGAAACCTCGAACACCGCCAGACCTCGTCCGCGGTCTTCGCGATACCATCCCAAAGCTCGATGCTGGCCCACCAGGCAGCGAGGCCAGGCGAAAGGTGGGTCTGCCAAGTTGGCTTCGTCTCCGCTTGACGCATCGTGCCATCGTACTTTCCAGGCGAGCGAGGAAGTGTCCAGGAATCTCCAGGCCGTCAAGAGCATCCTCTATGGTGACGGCGGTGCGTCCTTGCTGCTCGTCGTCCTTTCATCCTCAAACTCATAACTGTGACCACAGAACCCGTCCCTGAACTGATCGCACAGCTCGCCCAAGAAACCTACACCACCGACCTGCTCCTCATCCTCGTCCAGAACATCGCTCGCTTCGATTTCGAGTCACGAAAGGACGTCGTGCAGATATTCACTAACCTGCTACGCCGCCAGATCGGCGCCCGTTTGCCTACCGTCGAGTACATATGTGCGCGACACGAGGAGGTCATTTTTGCTGCGCTCGCTGGATACGGCAACGAGGAGATCGCGCTCAACACCGGTATCATCCTGAGGGAGATGCTTCGGCACGAACAGCTCGCGAAAATCCTCCTTCACTCTGAACAGTGAGTGGTGGTCTCTTTTTCTTGCGGGTGCGCCGACGTCGATATGCCCTGGTGTCAATCAGATTTTACATGTTTCCACACCACATCGAGACGACATCGTTTGGCGTCTCTTGCGATGCGTTTTCCAACCTGAAGGAGACGCTTACTCGGCACAAGTCCATGGTGGCAGAGTACCTGGACAAGAATTATGATAAGGTATGTCCTCCTGCACCTTGTCTTCCTGTCTGCTGAGCTAGAACAGTTCTTTGCGTCCTTTACGACGCTCATTCTCTCGAACAACTACGTCACGAAACGACAATCACTCAAACTGCTCGGCGAGATACTGCTCGATCGCGCGAACTTCAACGTCATGACACGCTACATCGCCCAAGAGGCGAACCTCAAGATGATGATGAACATGCTGCGCGACAAGAGCAAGAACATCCAGTTTGAGGCATTTCACGTGTTCAAGGTCCGTCTTGCCCGCTTCCGTTGTAGCTTTTTTTACCGACATCTTTCACGGTAGGTCTTCGTTGCCAACCCAAAGAAACCACCTCAGATCGAAGCGATACTCCGGAGGAACAAGGAGAAGCTGCTCACGTTCTTGAAGAACTTTCACAACGATAAGGAAGACGAGCAGTTTAGCGTACGTGCACCACTCGTTGTCTTTTACCAAGGCCAGGCGATGCATTGACCTTCCCGTCGTCAGGACGAGAAACAGTTCTTGATTGTCCAGATCCAGAACCTATAAAGCTCAGTATTGTCGGCGTTGCAACGTTTCGTTGCCATGCGCCCGCCTTGTGCTTCTTTCCACGGGAACCTTGTCCGCCCGTCGTTATTCTTATGTGCTTGTGACCACTCATCTGAGTGTCTTACACTTGTACGACAAACTATACCACATCACACCGTACACGCACGCACGCAGCCTGGTTAGATCTGCGTCGGAGCGTTGTCATTGTATCGTATCGTGCCCACACGTCGATGACTCCAGCTCCCATATATCCATACCTTGGTAGGAGGAGGGTGTATCATATCCTATCTGTTCATGTGGGTGATTACATCGTCATCTTTCTTTTGTTTCGTGCGTCGCATTTACAGTATACTGGGGCCGGGGTCACGTTGGATATGCCATTCGGGCACCGAGTGCTGTGTCTGTCCGGTGAATACGGGGGTGTGCACTGGCCATGAGTGCCCCTGCAGCAGGACGCCAGCGGTCGTCGTACAAGGGCGAAGTGGCGCTGGTGGAGTTGGGAGGTGAGGTGATCCTCGTGGACGAGCTTGTTCGCCGGACAGCGGGCCGTTGGCTGGCTCTCGCTTGTGTATAGCGACCAAGGCCCACCGGCTCAGCCTGAGTGGGCGCAGCGATGGTCACTCTTTTTTTATCCCATCCTTGCTGCAACCCGGGAGCAGTTGGGACCCACGCGGCGGAAGAGACTACGATGCCCGCCTAGATCGTGCATCCTGGGCGGAAGGGAAGGTGGACTCGGTCGCGCAGTGCAAACACGATGGGGGGTTTCTATTACGTTCCCGAAAGCGGGACTGCGACTCAAATTGAGGGAGAGTCATGCTGTGGCCAGGTATAAGATTGGTGCTGATACGGCCCCGAGATAAGCCTCCGGCTCTCGTCTTCCAGCAGTAGCAATGGCAGCGTACTCCCGCCACGAAGGAACGCGGCCGCGAAGGGGCAAGCCAACGGACTTTCGCAGTCGCCAATCCACCGCACCCCATCCCGTAGACCCGGCATTTCTGCTCAAGGATCTTGAGCAACGCCTGACGACCCTGTCCGTCGACACCGAGGGGTATGCCTCCGAGCTCGTCCAGCTTCGTCACGTCAAACCCATCGCATCGTATTCGTGGATCGATGCGCCCGTCCCGACCATCGTCGTCCCCGGTAGGTCCATACCCTCGTCGATCACCCCTCGAGGCCTCACACACGCCCCGGGACCCAAAGGCTCGCCGTGGGTCTGGGCGGCTGACCGTCCCCCAGTGAAACAGGTGCCGCACGACTCGGGGGTCCAGCAGATCCATCACGACGCAACAAAGATGGGCGACCAGTCTCCGATGTTGCCCCTCTTCGCTGCGATTGATGCGTTGCACGACAACTTTCCGTACAAGGACCTTGATCTCGTCACTGATCGCAACGGGCTCCGAAAGTTATTTCGCTGCGTCGACGGTTCGAATCCCCGCAGCGAGAACGACTTTCGGATCGACGTTGACATGTACGGCAAGACATGCTTGTTTACGAGACGGGAGGAGAACACGACGCTCGCCGGACAGAACACGGGCTATGGCCACGAGTACCTCAAAGCCACCACCAAAGTCCCACCTGGCTGTGAGAAAATGACCGACCACCATCGGATTATCACCTATGTGGGTCGTGGTCGTCACCTTGAGCCTTGAGGGCTGTTTGCAGCTCGTACTCACGTGCTTTCTCGCTTTTGGGCAGAAATTCGGGAGTTTGAAGATCTTGCTCGGCTTCACGGCGGACGCTTGCATAGAACAGAAGAAAGACGACGACGATATCCTCGCCTCGTTCTCGTCGCTATCCATCGGGAACAAGGTCCAGGAAACGACGAAGCCGAAAATCCCGCCTCCTGCCGGTCTCAACGTCAAGGTCACCTCACTTGCCTCTCTCGTCCCGCAATCCGATCTGGTGGAGGTGAAAACGCGGTCTAGCTTCCGGGAGGTGAACTGGAGGGAAGTCTATCCCCAGGTGTATCTATCCCAGACCCCTTGGCTCTACATGGCGAGGCACAGCAACGGTGTCTTTCAACCGATCGAAAAAATATCGCTCACTGGCGAGCAGATGAGGCCGTATGCGGAGATCATGGAAGGTTCTCTTGGCAAGCTAAAGAACCTGCTGAAGACGATACTGAAGGCGGTGCGCGAGCAGGGAGAGGGCGTTCCTTTGAGTGTGGTGTACCAGAGTGGAAAGCTGTCTCTCTGGAAACGCAAAGAAGGCACAGGGAAACCTCTCGGGGAGGCCATCGTGTCCAAGTTCAGGAGTTGAAGCGACGCGGCCGATGGTCCTCGACCCCCACAGTAGCAACAAACGTTAGGCGTGTATTTTGTTAAAGCATTCGCTATGAACTGTTTGATTCTGTTAGGTTGGAAGTCTGTCCGCTCGGAGTGCTGTTGCTTTGAAGTCATTCATCTGACGTCGTCGTCGCCATTCCAGAGAGCGTTACTGGTTTGAGAGGCTGCTCTGAAATTACGATGGCTACATGAATGAAAGGCACCTCCCTCGCGGAAGAGAACGGCATGGGTGCGTTGTCCAAATCTACCGGTCGTACACCGTACACCTCATCAAGTTTCTTCACGTGCTCACAGTGCTATCATTTAACATCCCATTTTCAATATTCTGTGCCTCTATATTATTCTTTTATTTTCAGCCCTGGATCTTGTCCATATAGTGCATGCATCCAAGTTCGATTACTATTCAATGTTAACTCTTCTGTGAAGGAATGTCTTCTACAGCCTAACCTATACCTATCAGAATGGACAAGATATGGATTGCAAGAGGGTATGGCTTTCTGATGAGATCAAATTTCATCTACAATTAAATGAGTTTAAGCTTCATCATAAAATATTGGATGATATATAGTTTCTATTATCAGATGAAATATGATGTTATTTTGCTGTCTTTAGTGTTTTGCATCTTAGCAACTCATATCCTTATCTAAACAAGCTCTGCATTGTCTCAAACTTATTGATAAATAAGTCTAAGTCATTCAGCTTTCAAACATATCCCTTCAAAAGCAAAAGCAATATGGCCTAAAGAGCTTTACTACATGTGGGACCTACCTGCATGGATCATATAGGACAGAAATGGGATGATAAAAAAGCTTTGTTAGTATGGTTTTATTATGTAATATTATTGCATATGTCCTAGCATGGCAAGAGTGACTTAGAACAATGACTTTCCAATCATGAAGTCCATGAAAGTTCTGAAAACCAGCCTAATAAAGCTTTGAAACTAGATACATGCTTGAGGCTAAACTGAGAGTCAATCAATCTATATCAGAGATAGATGAGGACTCAAGGAGTGATTGAACAATGTTGCAAATTTGGGTGTCTTGTCAAATAATTGGAAAAAGCTAGATTTCTTGATAGTAGCCAAATAATGACAGTGATGACAGTGGGTACATTACACATCAAGATTTCCAAACTTTTGAGTCACACATTATGCAATTCAAAATAGAATTCAACATAAAATATCATGAATTCACTTATGGGGCTAATAACATATTTACTTTTGATGGTAACCAAAATGTTTGTTGTAAGATTATCTTTTATGGCCATGTGCCAGTTCTTATTGTCATACATTCATTAGAGCTGATAAAGGATAACATTACAGTGACCTTCAAAACTATTACTATGTTTGATCTTATCACAGTGTATCAAGTACACTGCATTCACCTGTGGGAATTTCGCTTAGCTATAGTGAGACGAAATATAGTAGATACCCTTGGCTACAAATCACTCCCTGGGGTCATGTGATTTCCTCCAGTGGCTGTGGAGATACACATCTTGCAAAACAGTGACACCATTGCAACAGTTTTGCACCTTTCAGTTATTAGGCATATTAGTACTTGGTATACCCTCCCTTTGCCTTCAGCACTGCCTCAACCC
>JBBPMG010000837.1:0-12491 GCA_038090195.1 Boletellus deceptivus | reverse complement strand
ACTGGTGATAGGGTATGAAGTCATAGGGGTTTAACCCTGGGTCTAGGGATGTGGTATGGTAGTCTAGACTACCACCTGTGTACCATGAGGCACTATGAGTCAGAGTGACTCAGACTGGTTCTGGACTTGTTCTATGAGCCATGAGGATGTCCTAGACCTGCTAAGACCGGATGGGAAATAGCTAACTGTTGGTTAATGAATATAATGAATGTACCCATAGAAAATCCATAGAATATTCAAATGAGGCTAGAAAAATATAGAAAAATACTAGAAAAATGCGGAAAACTATGTAGAAGAAAAATAGGGGAGTGTAACAGAGTGGACTAGACACTGGCCACAATGACATCCTTATAGATGTTTTATGGAGAGGAGTAGACAGGAAGTTAGCCAATGTGATGGCCATGCTCAATCCCCAGCCAGAAACCTGGAAAGACTGGATTAAGAGGGCCCATGTCTTTGATGAGAATTTCAGAAGACTTAAACAAATTTGGAAGCGCACCCACTATCTCCCGTTCTCTCCTGCATCTCAAACCTCCACAACGAGAGACCCAAATGCAATGGATATTGACTCTGTTCGACTCTCCCTAGCAGAAAGGGCAGAACATATGAGGAATAACAAATGCTTTGTATGCCATCAAGTGGGATGTTGCTCAACCAATCACAAGAAAGGAGGAGGATTGCAGCCCACCAATCAACAAAACCCTCGACCTCTGAATACCATAGCAGCCATAGAAACCGACGCTCCAGGAGAATTCATTCAGAACAGTGACCTCTCTCGAAATGAACTCCTCAGAATCCTCAAAGTCTGTACCTCCCCTGAGGATGAACAGGAGGTCCGTGCCATCACAATGAAACAGGATTTCTGAAATGGAGGGTAGAAACAATGGCTACACCTCCAATAGACCTGGCACCTGTTTTTGTATTAGGAATTAATTTCCACACAATCAAACTCCCAGTTCAACTATGCAAAAACAGGTCACAAAAATCCATTGATATCTCCGCCCCGATTGACAGTGGGGCTACCAGGTGCTTCATTCACAAGCACATAGTTAGGGCAAATGGGTGGAAACTAGATCACCTTCCCCAACCATATGTTGCCAACAATGTAGACAGGTCTAGCAACCAAGGTGGTCTTATTTGACACTTTGTCACTCTAATTCTGTGGATTGCAGAACAAGAAGAATCCTGGACTTTCCTAGTCATTGATTGTGGGAAGGAACAGGTAATCCTTGGGATCACCTGGCTCCAGGTGGTAAACCCAAGAATAAATTGGGAAGCTGGAATGGTATCCATCCTTCCCACCATCAAACCTGTGGGCGATCTAATAGAACAGTGGTACCTCATGTGATATCTAGACCTTGACCACCTTTCCATCGCTAGGACTACATTGTCCACCAAACTGGTGCAGAAAGCGAACAAAATGGGAATGGAACTGCCAAAGGTATTCTAACAATATGCCAATGTATTCAATGAGCCAACAAAAGGGGAACTACTGCCAAAACGATCCTATGATCATGCTATCAATGTCACAAGCAATTTCGTACCTAAAGTAGCCAAAGCATACCCATTGAATCTGAAAGAGCTGGCTGCCTGTAAAGAATTTGTAGAGGAACATCTGGCATCTGGAAAGATCAGACCCTTGAAATCCCCTCAAGCATCCCCATTCTTTTTCATATCAAAGAAGGATAGAGGATTACGTCCATGTCAAGATTATTGGTACCTTAATCAACACACCATCAAGAACGCATATCTGCTTCCTTTGATCTCCGAGCTAATAGATCAGTTGAAGAATTCCATGATCTTCACCAAATTTGACGTCCAATGGGGGTACAATAATGTTCGGATCAAGGAGGGAGACAAGTGGAAAGCAGCCTTCATCACCCCTTTCAGGTTTTTTGAACCAACAGTGATGTTCTTTAGTCTCTGTAACTCCCCACTCATGTTCCAGGCATTGATGGATGATGTCTTTCAAGACATGGTTGCAGAAGGCTGGCTGCTAATCTACATGGATGATCTCATCATTCATACCAACATGGACTTGGTACTTCATCATCAGCAGACCTTACAGGTGTTGCAAAGAATATGAGAACACAAGTTATTCCTCAAGCTCTCCAAGTGTTTCTTCAATGTCACAGAAGTAGAGTACCTAAGAATGATCATTCACCCAGGACAAGTTACACTCGATCCTGTCAAGTTAAAGGCAATCAATGAGTGGAAACCCCTGCAATCGGTGAAGACTGTCCACTCTTTCCTGGGATTCTGCAACTTCTACCAAAAGTTCATCCCAAACTTCTCAGAAATCAGTTGACCCCTGCATAACCTCACCAAAAAGGGGGCACCCTGGGACTGGAATGATGCTTGCCAGAAGGCCTTCCTCATGCTACAAACAGCCTTCAGTACCTGACCAGTTTTGCAACTTCCACAAGTTGAAGAACCATTTTTTGTCATGACCAATGCTTTGCTAGTAGCTTGTGGGGCTGTCCTCATGCAAAAAGATGCCAACAGAGAACTCCACCCCATGGCATGCTTTTCCAAGACCTTTTCCCCCAAGGAATGGAACTATGATATCTATGATCAGGAATTGCTTGCAGTTATCCAGGCATTGGAGGAGTGATGACATTATCTCACTGGAACACAACACCAAGTAACTGTCCTCACCAACCATAAGAACCTCACCTACTTCCGCCAACCACAAAAGCTATCCCAACGACAAGTGCAATGGATGCTGTTTTTACAGGATTTCAACCTTGCCTTTAAACATGTCCCCAGATCTGGGATGGTGCCTGCCAATGCACTTTCTCATTCCTCCACTGAACCCACCGACTCTGACAACACAGACATCACCCTGCTACCTGCAGAACAGTTCGTCCATGTTCTGGACCTCGCCCTTCGGGAAAAGATTGGGCAATCCACTTCCTCAGATCCCTTTGTTGTCGATGCACTCGCAGCACTAGAAGCTGACCATTCCATCCTTCCTCATGTCTCTTGTGCAGACTGGCACTTTGTGGACGGTCTGCTCTACTTCAAGGGATGCCTTTATATCCCGGAACCTGCACAACAACAGTTGGTCCACTCCATCCACACTTCCAGTGCTGGTGGTCACACCGGGTTTTTCTGCTTGTCACACTTGTTACAGTGCAACTATTGGTGGCTGGGGCTTTCCAGCTTCATGCGAAAATACATCACTGGCTGTGCCACCTGCCAGGCCTCCAAAGTTCTCATGCACCCCACACTTCCCCTGGCCAATCCCATTGCCAGCACCGCCACTTGCCCTTTTCAGGTTATCTCTGTCGATCTTATTACTGATCTTCCCCTGTCTGCTGGCTTTGATTCTGTCATGGTCATGGTAGACCACAGTCTTATAAAGGGGGTAATTTTCACCCCTTGTACCAAAAACATCAATGCCAAGGGCATAGCCTCTCTCTTTTTCCACAAGGTGTTTCCCCGATTCGACTTACACAACAAATGCATCTCTGATAGGGGCCCCCAATTCACATCCGCCTTCGCCCAAGAACTTGCCTGACTCTTAGAATACAATGTTGCCCTCTCCACTGCCTACCACCTACAAACTGATGGAGAAACCAAATGAGTAAATCAAGAATTGGAAACCTATTTACACATTTTCTGCCAAGGCAACCCACACATTTGGTCTGAACTCCTCCTGATGGTG
Source organism: Boletellus deceptivus (assembly GCA_038090195.1). Taxonomy (NCBI): domain Eukaryota; kingdom Fungi; phylum Basidiomycota; class Agaricomycetes; order Boletales; family Boletaceae; genus Boletellus; species Boletellus deceptivus. The sequence continues at coordinate 8,821 of JBBPMG010000837.1, read as the reverse complement.
GAATTTTCTCACAATGCTGCTGTCCATTCTGTTACTAAACAGACTCCATTCTCTCTCATGATGGGCTATGAACCCCATGCTTATCCACCCCTAGGAAAAACCTTCCTCCTCACTTTAGAAGACCACCTGACACTACTAAAATGGGCCCAGGAGGAAGCACAGCAGGCACATCATGTCACTAGACAACAAATGACAGAGCAGATCCAATCAAGGTTCAAACCCTGGAAAGTCGGAGATAAAGTATGGCTAGATAACCAAAATCTCCAAATGAGATACACCTCTCAAAAACTGGCACCCCAATGGGAAGGACTATTTGAAATCAAACAGGTAATCTCCCCTGTGGTCTACCAATTGTGGTTACCTCCTACGTGGAAGGTACATCTAGTGTTCCACACATCTCTCCTATCCCCTTATTGAGAGACCACAGAACACAGCCCCAATTTCATCAATCCACTGCCCAATGTTATCGCAGGAGAAGACCAGTATGAAGTCCAACAAATCCTAAGTCATTGAGGCACTGCAGGCTGAAGGCAGTATCTGGTCTCCTGAAAAGGATATTCTGTAGCAGAAAATACCTGGGAACCAGAATGGAACCTAATCAGGGCACACCAACTACTAAATGCATATAAGGCTGCTCACCCCAAGGATTTCTCCTCAACCAGTTGACAAAGACACCCTGAGCTGAAGGAGAAACCCTTACGATACAAATAGGTACCATGTCTTCACTCCCTGCTCTCCTGACTCCTGCTTTCGTCCTTCTTTCCCTTTATTTTGCTTTTGTTTTCATTCCTCTTTCTCTTATCGGCCTCTGCATCTGGGACTCCCACCAGTGCATTATCAGTCTCCGGAATGACATGTGGTACACCATCACTGTCTCTGCCCTGCTACAACCAGCTCCCCCTGCCAATCACAACCTCCCTGATCTTACCCAGCCACTAGAGCTACCCCAGGCCATGTGGACCTGGGGTTTCTCAGTGATGTTTCCCAGGGAGGACACCACTAACAGGGGCTGGACTGGCAACACCAATCCAGGATGGTGAGTCTGAAGATGCAGCCTGTGCTTATTCAGAATTGTTTTCCTTTCAAAGAAATCCTGATTTGTTCCCATCCTCTAGACAGGGAACTCTTTATGCTATCCCCTTTCAACTTCGACCTTCCGAGTTAACCTTTTCTCCAATTACTTCTGTATTTGTTTTCTTCCCCACTGCCGAACCTCAACTCTAGAATGGCAGAACCCTCTATTCCCCCTACTCTAGAAGATCGCCCACTACTCCAGCTAGATTGCCTTTCCGATTCCCATGTGATGGGATTCATTTTTGATCTCTTAGACTCTCCTGATGCTGTGTTTGCCTTGGAACAAGTGATCCAAAGGGAAAACAACGTCTTTCTCCTGCTTCTGCTTCAACTTTACTCCTTTTATATTCATTCAAGGCGGCTCACTGTGGATTTGTTAGCATCCTCTTGTACCATTGAGGAGTTGGGATTGCCCCACCAAATAACCACCGCCAACAGCCTTCACCACCTAGGAAGAGCTCACACCACCCTCTTTGAACTATTTGAAGCCACAGGTTTAATACTATTGATTTATTGTCTACCAGAAAATGTCTACCTCCCCATTCTCTGAATTCGTCTGGCCCTCCTCTCCGATGATGAGTACCAAGAATACTACTGGCAAGATGACATCTCCCATGAGATGGACCAGACTGGACATCCTGGACACAGCTCTCCAGTTCCTGTCCTACCACATGAGGTATCACTGCAACCAATACCCATTCCACCCCCAGCAATCAACTTTGCCACTCTCCTCCTGTCCACTCTGCCACCCAACCCCGTTTCCACAGCACAGGTACCTCCCAGACCATGCAGAAGCAGATCCACCTGTGCTAGAGTTTTTAGACACAGACTGGAACACTCTTCCAACAATGACGAGGGAGGTCAGAGCAGCAAGGATGAATCACCAACAAACACCCCAATGTGCAGGAGGTGAGCTGTATGTCATAGATGTGGCTCTCTCAACCACTACCAAGTCAACTGCATCTACTACTCGTGTCTATTCTGTCACACCTCCGCTCCAGGACATCTGCAATACACCTGTCCACTTTGCCTCTGTACCAGCTGTGGGGGATCCGGCCATGTGGTGGCAAGCTGTAACAGACCTTCCCCACACCATGGAAGATCCTCTTCCTCACATGACTCCTCCATGGCATCACGCATCTCACCAACCCTCTCCACTGAGGATTTCTGAGTTGGTGCCTCAGAGCTACATCAGGGGTAATGTTATAGAATTGTACAGGCTTAACCAATCCGCAGCTACATTTGCAACATCCCTATCCTCAGAGCTATTCCCTTTGGGCTACTCAGACGATTCCATCCCCATCTGGAACCTGTTAGGTACAGTAATCCCTCTCAATGAGGAAACCCTGCCATTATACCTTGATCTGTTAACAATCCTGTGAGCTTGCCTTCCTTATTTGTACTTCTACTGTTACACTTCCATATCTGGATGTTACTACTCCTACGGCATGTCTCTTATCACACCACGTGTTCCCCATCCCCACATTGAGTAACTCTAACTACTATAGGTGGTACTACCACATCCAGTTGGTATAGCAATGCTCAAGTATTTATATGACTCCATGTACAGTACTTTTCCCCAGCTAGTTCTATGCAATCTACATGTAGTTGCTAGTCATCCATGAGTCCCTTCGAGGAGGGCTAGTGAGATCCCGGACCTCAATTAGCCTCGCACTGCCATAGAAAGTGTACTCGACAGCTAGGACTACATGTACACATAACACATCTCTGTTCATAGACAACTCATTTCCATCCTTAGATGCAGTAGTTCTCCTCAATGAGGAAACATTACTATTGTGGCTTGATTTGTTATCCATTCTGTGAGCTGTGTTTCCTTATTTGTACTATAGATGTTACACTTCCATTTCTGGATGTTACCACTTCCACAGTATATCTCTTGCTACACTGCATTTTCCCAACTCCCATATTGAGTAACTCCAACTACTAGAAGTGGTACTACCATATCCAGTTGGTACAGCTCTGCTCAAGTATTTATATGAGTCCATGTACAGTACTTTTCCCCAGCTTCTACACAATCTACATGTAGTTTCCAGTCCATCCATGAGTCCACTTGTGGGAGGATAGTGAGACCCAGATTTCTATTAGTCTCACACTACTATTGAAGTGTGCTCAACAGCTAGGACTATGTGTATGCATAACACATCATACCAAATCCCTAGATCTAGGGTTAAACTCCTATAACTTCATACCCTATCACCAGTCTACACATGTTTGACACATGTCAGGGACAGGAACACAAAGTCTAGACCCAAGCCCTTGAACCTACAGAACCCTATTACCACTCTATTTGATATAGACCTGGACTCCCTAGAAATAATAGTTAACCCTTGCTAATCTCCATGGATCTTGTTAGGAATTGCCTCATGGCACTCCCCTTTACCACTATACCCTACAGCCTAGCATCCAGAGCCCTCAGACCAGTACCCATAGCCCAGACACATGTTCTCCTCATGTACCACCTACCTGATTGGTATCAGATATCTATAGATGTAGTGTACACTGATGTAAATAGTAAAATAGTATATAAGAGACACCCCCAACTTGCTGGAGGACCCAGTCTTGTCTTCCTCGAGCTTGCCTGCTCAGACTAAGCACTTGACTCCTTGATCTAACAATACAAGATTACCAGCTTGGCCTGGTAAGCAGTTGTTTCAATGAGTGACATATGATTGGTGGTGATAGCCAGAGTGAGGCCAAAGTCAAGACTAAGGAATGGTAGTGGAAAAGATAGGTGATCTGTGCAAAGGATTGTAACATTACTGTTATGGTACAGTATGGGCTCGCCCAGTCTGCTGTTGCATTCTCCAGCCTCCCAGTCAGCACAGTATTCCCATCAGAATACGTGGATGACTCCTTCCCTTCCTTGAACCCATTAGATGTGGGAATCCCCCTCAATGAGGAAACCCTGCCACTATATCTCAATCTGTTAACTATCCTGTGAGCTTGCCTTCCTTATTTGTACTTCTACAGTTACACTTCCACATTTGGACGTTACCACTCCCATGGTGTGTCTTTCATCATGCTGCATTTCCCCTATTCTCAAATCGAGTAACTCCAACTACTATAGGCAGTACTACTGCATCCAGTTGGTACAGCAATGCTCGAGTATTTATATGAGTCCATGTACAGTACTTTCCCCAGCTAGTTCTATACAATCTATGTGTAGTGGCTAGTCATCCACAAGTCCCTTCGTGAGGGATAAGTGAGACCCTGGATCTCTATTAGTCTCGCACTACTATAGAAGCATGCTCAACAGCTAGGAACTATGCATATGCGTAACAAAAGAACTAGCTCATCCATAAACCCCTGCTTTTTAGCAGAGGGGTCCTACCCACCGACATCACATCATACTGCGCTCCGAGAGGATCTGACAAGGAACATGAAGAAGTGTTCTATACTGAGGATGAAGGAACCCTGTCTCAGTCGAACCAGCTGCTGCCCTATGAAAACCCATATCAGAGTGCCTTGCCAATTCTGCAACGCATTGCAGGAAGACCTTCCCCTGCCACAAACCCAGTAAAGAGGAGACGACCTTCCTCCTCATTATTAGCCCCTGTCCAGCCAGCAGGACTGATTGTGACCACAGTGGAACTGACCACCCCATCACCACTACCCTCCCTGCTCATTCGAGTCGAACCTGCGGAATCTGAGAAAATTGACAGTGACAAAGAAATGGCAGACGCTTCTGCAGCCCCATCAGAAAAAAAGAGGGAGCTATGTGCAGCCCTCTCAGGAGACTTTAGTGGACAACCAGAGGATGCCGAGAGATGGATCATGTTGATGAATGCATATTTCGCAATCAACGACCACATCTATAAGAAAGATGAGCCAGTAATGATCTTAACTTGCCTCAACAAGCTCACGAAAGGGAGAGGAGCTGCTTTCGTGGAAAGTTGGTACAACCGAGCTCCAGATTCCACCTACAACAATTTCTTAGCAGCCTTTTGTGCTGCCTTCGTTCCCTCAGGACAGAAGGAACAAGCCAGGAATGTTATCTATAACTTAAAGCAGAACGATTTCCCAGATACCGAGGAAAAGAACGTACCCCAGAGGCTCAAACAAGGGAACTTTGACTCTTATGCTTCGGCTTTCGAATTACAAGCCTACCAAAGTGGGCTCGACAATGGACACAACAACATCCTTATCGATGTCCTAAGAAGAGGAGTAGATGGGAAACTCACCAACGCAATGGCTATGCTTAACCCCCAACTGGAGATGTGGAAGGACTGGATCAAAAGGGCTCACACATTTGATGAAAACTTTAGGAGACTTCGAAAGATCAGGGAAAGGACCCATTATATCCTGTTCACTTCCCTACCCTCCTGAGCATCCTCCAATCACAACCCCAACACCATGGATGTAGACTCAGTTTGCCTCTCCCCTGCTGAAAGGTCCGAACATATAAAAAACAACAAATGCTTTGTATGTAATCACACTGGATGTCGATCCAACAATCATCGGAAAGGAGGGGGTCCCAGGACAAGTTAGACCAGCTGTAACCAATGACCACAAACCTCAGTGGCAGCCATTGACACTGACGCCTTAGGAGAATTCATTCAGAATAGCGACTTATCTAGAAATGAATTACTCCACATTCTCAAAGTTTGCACAACCCCTGAAGAGGAATAGGAAGTTTGTGCAGTTGCTATAGAACAGGATTTTTAACACAGAGGGTAGAGTCAATGGTTACTCCTCTGATTGACATTGCACCGGTCTTTGTATTAGGAATGAACTCTAGAGCAATCAAACACCCCATTCAACTAAACAAAAGTGGATCACAAAAATCCATTGATGTCACTACTTTGATCGACAGCGGGGCAACAGGGTGCTTTATCCACAAATATCTGGTAAAGGCGAATGGATGGAAGATGAACCGACTTTCAAAACCATTCATTGCAAACAACATAGATGGCTCCAACAATCAAGGAGGTCTCATCTGACATTCAATTACTCTGACCCTATGAATCGCAGAACAAGAAGAATCCCAGACTTTCCTAGTCCTCGACTGTGGGAAGAAGCAATTAATCCTTGGAATCACCTGGCTACGTGAAGTCAACCTGCGTATTGACTGGGAAACTGGGAAAGTATCAATCACACCTACTACCCAATTCCAAAACGACCCAATTGAACAAAGATACCTTATGAGATACCTAGAACTAGATCATCTGTCCATCGCCCAGACTACCCTATCTACCGAACTGGCACAAAAAGCAAAGATAACCAGCGTAGAATTACCTAAAGAGTTCCAACAATACTCAGACGTCTTCAGCGAACCGACGAAAGGAGAATTGCCACCGAAACACTCCTATGACCATGCCATAGACGTCACACATGACTTCCTACCCAGGATAGCAAAAGCATACCTGTTGAACCCAAAAGAGCTAGCGGCATGTAGGGAATTCGTAGATGAACACCTCGCGTTGGGAAAAATACGACCCTCCAAATCACCACAAGTCTCCCCATTCTTCTTCGTATCAAAAAAAGATGGAGGATTACACCCTTGTCAGGATTATCACTACCTCAACCAGCATACCGTCAAAAACACCTACCCCCTTCCTTTGATCTCGGAGTTAATCGATCAGCTAAAGAACTCCACTATCTTCACCAAATTCGATGTACAATAGGGGTACAATAATGTCAGGATCAAAGAAGGAGATGAATGGAAGGCCACATTCATCACCCCATTCAGCCTTTTTGAACCAATGGTAATGTTCTTCGGGCTCTGCAATTCCCCCCCCACATTCCAAGCCTTGATGGACAACATTTTTCATGACATGGTCACCGAAGGATGGCTGCTGATTTATATGGATGATCTTATTATCCACACTAATGGGGACCTCCAACTTCACCATCACCAAACGCAATGGGTATTGCAAAGAATGAGGGAACACAAACTGTTCCTCAAACTCTCTAAGCATTTCTTTGACGTCAACAAAGTTGAATATCTAGGAATGATCATCCGTCCTGGGCAAATCACCTTAGACCCAGTCAAGTTGAAGGCCATTCGCGAATGGACCCCCCCACATTTGGTGAAAGCAGTCCACTTATTCCTAGGATTCTGTAACTTCTACTGAAAGTTTATCCCCAACTTTTCAGGAATCAGCAGACTCCTACACAACCTAACCAAGAAAGGAGCAACTTGGACTTGGATGGATCCCTGCCAGAAAGCCTTTCTCGCCCTCCAAGCAGCCTTCTGTACTTGACCTGTTCTTCAGCTCCCCAAGGTAGAACAGCCATTCTTTGTCATGACCGATGCTTCCCTGGTAGCATGTGGTGCAGTCCTCATGCAGAAAGACACAAACAGCGATCCCCATCCCATGGCCTATTTCTCCAAAACCTTTTCCCCCAAAGAACAAAACTATGACATTTATGACCGAGAGCTGCTTGCTGTTACGCATACGCGTGGTTCCTAGCTGTCGAGCACGCTTCAGTAGTAGCACGAGACTAATAGAGCTTCGGGTCTCACTATCCCTCCACGAAGAGACTTGTGGATGGCTAAGTCACTACACGTAGATTGCGTAGAACTAGCTAGGGAAAAGTACTATACATGGACTTGTATAAATACTCAAGCATTGCTGTACCAACTGGATGCGGTAGTACCGCCTTTAGTAGCTGGAGTTACTCGATATGGTAGTTGGGGAAATGCGGCATGATGAGAGACGTGCTGTGGGAGTGGTAACATCCAGATGTGGAAGTGTAACTGTAGAAGTACAAATAAGGAAGGCCGGCTCACAGGATGGTCAACAGATCAAGGTATAGCGGCAAGGTTTCCTCATTGAGAGGGATTACCACATCTAGAGGGTTCTGGGAAGGGAGAGAGTCGTCCATGTATCCCATTGGGAAGATGCCTCCAACAGAAGTACTAGCAAACCTGGTTGCAGATTGGGTGAGCCCGTAGTGTACCGTAACATTACCCCCAACATAGCTCTGAGGCACCATCTCAGAGATCCTGAGAGGAGACGGATGAAGCAGCCGATGTTCCTGTGTGGGATGTGGTGGATTCTGCTGGGTGTCCATTATAGGGGGTACGTTGGGTGCAGGCAGCGGCCACATGTCCTGGGGCTCCACAGGTGGTGCAAAGGCATAGGGGACATGCGTATTGAGGGTGTCCTGGAGCGGAAGTGTGGCAGAAAGGACATGCATAGTAGACGCAGTCAACCCGGTAGTGGTTGAGTGATCCACATCGGTGACACGCTGCCCTCCGCCTACGCACCGGCGTGATCGTCGGTGAGCTGTCCTCACCAGTCTGGTCTGGTAGCTCAGTGTCTGAGGCCTGTTCCAATCGAGCTCTAAGAGCTCAGGCGCGGGTGGATCTGCTTCGGCGTGGTCGGGAAGGTACCTGTGCTATGGAATCGGGGTTGGGCAGCAGAGTGGTCGGGAGGAGAGTGGCGAAGTTGATGGCTGGTGGCGAAACAGGTATGGGTTGTGGTGATACCGAGTGTGGTAGGCTAGGAACTGGGGAGCTGTGTCTGGAGTGTCCAGCCTGGTCCACCTCACTACTGGGTTCCCTCCAGTAGTACTCTCAGTATTCGTCGTCTGAGAGGAGGGCTAGACGAATTCTAAGAATGGGGAGGTAGACATCCTCAGGTAGTCGGTAGATGAGTGGTATCAATCCTGCAGCCTCGAATAACTCAAAGAGGGTGGTACGTGCTCTCCCGAGGTGATGAAGACTGTTTGCGGTGGAGATCTGATGGAGAAGACCCAATTCCTCAATCATTTGAGAAGA
>JBBPMG010000836.1:0-12504 GCA_038090195.1 Boletellus deceptivus | reverse complement strand
CAAATATTATATGATTTGACTGATATTCTACTCATCAATTCAAAAGCTCAAAAACCCTTTCCATGACATTGCTGTTTCAAAATGGTCATATCTTCACACCCTGTGATTGGAATCACATGACCTAGGAAGCATTTTGATAGCCAATGGTATGTACTATCTATGACTCCACCAATGCTAAGTGAGATTCCCATGTGATATAGCAGTACATTTTATTTACTACATTTACTGTCAACATGGAAAGAGTTTTTGAGCTCACTGTAATTCTGCCATTCTTCCAAGGCCTGGATCACTGCAAGTAATTCTCAATTGTAGATGTCATAATTCCATTCTTCCAGGGAAAATGTTTTGGAAAAATAAGCTGTTGGATGAAGATCCCCATTGGCATCTTTTTGCATAAGGACTGCCCCACACATGACCAGGGAAGTGTCTGTCATGATGAAGAACAGGTTTTTGACTCTGGGGAGTTGGAGGATTGGTTGAGTACAGAATGCCTTTTGTAATGCTAAGAAAGCCTTCTGGCAGGAGTCCGTCCAAATCCATGTAGCTCCTTTCTTTGTAAGATTGTGCAGAGGTCTACAAATCTTGGAGAAATTGGGGATGAATTTCTGATAGAAATTGCAGAATCCAATGAAAGAGTGGACAGCTTTTACCAACTGTGGGAGAGAGTTGCATAGACCAAAGAACATTACTGTAGGCTCAAAGAGACTGAATGGAGTAATGAAGGCTGCTTTCCATTCGTCCCCTTCCTTGATCCTGACATTATTGTACCCCCATCATACATCAAATTTGGTGAAGAGGGTGGAGTTTTTTAGCTGATCGATCAGTTCTGAGATCAAGGGAAGTGGGTAGGCGTTTTTGACGGTGTGTTGGCTGAGATAGCAGTAGTCCTGGCAAGGACACAATCCTCCATCCTTTTTCGATACAAAAAAGAAAAGGGAGGCCTATGGGGATTTGGAGGGCCATATCTTTCCAGATGCGAGATGTTTGTCAATGAATTCCTTGCAGACTTCTAGCTCTTTTGGGTTCAATGGATATGCCTTTGCTACCTTAGGTAGGAAGTCACACATGACATCTATAGTGTGGTTGTAAGGACATTTTGGTGGTAATTCCCCCTTCATTGGTTCACTGAACACATCTTCATATTGTTGGAACTCTTTTGGCAAATCAATACTCATTGTTTTTGCTTTTTGTGCCAACTTGGTAGAGAGGGTGGTATGAGCAATAGAAAGATGATTGAGTCCCAAATATCTCATGAGATATCATTGCTCTATTGGATCACTGTGAGGTTTAGCAGTGGATGGGATGGATACCTTCCCTGCTCCCCAGTCGATATGTGGATTGACTTCCTGGAACCAAGTGATTCCAAGGATCATTTGCTCTTTCCTGCAGTCAATGACCAAGAAGGTTCATGTCTCTTCTTGTTCTGCAATTCAAAGAGTGAGGATGACTGAGTATCGAATGAGACCTCCTTGGTTGTTGGAACTGTTGATGTTGTTTGCAATATATGGTCGAAGAAGTCAATCCATTTTCCATCCATTTGCCTTGACTACATATTTATGGATGAAACATCCGGTGGCCCCACTGTCAATTAGGACTGTGACGTCAATGGGTTTTTGCAATTCGGATTTGTACAATTGAACTGGAAGTTTTATTGCTCTAGAGTTTGTTCCTAGTACAAAAATGGGTGTGAGATCTATTGGAGGGGTAGCCATTGATTCTTCCCTCCACTTTAAAAATCCTGTTCTACGGTGACTGCCTGGACTTCCTGTTCTTCTTCCAGAGTAGTGCAGACTTTAAGGATCTGGAGAAGCTCATTCCTGGAGAGGTCACTATTCTGGATAAATTCTCCTAAGGCGTCAGTCTCTATCGCTGCAATAGTAGTCTGAGAGTGGGTTCTTTGCTCTGAGGACCAGAGACGAGGGGTTCCTCCTTTTCTATGATTGGATGATCTACACCCCACCCTATGGCATATGAAGCACTTATTATTCTTCATATGTTCTGCTCATTCTGAGGGGGATAGTTGAACAGCATCGATATCCATAGCATTTGGATCTTGAGTAGGGGTGGTCTGATTTGCAGAGGCGAACAGGAGATAGTGGGTTCATTCCCTAATTTTCTTGAGTCTCCAGAAGTTCTCATCAAAGGTATGCACTCTCTTGATCCAATCCTTCCAGGTTTCTGGTTGGAGGTTGAGCGTGGCTATTGCATTGGCCAACTTCCTGTCCACTCCTCTCCTTAGAACATCAATGAGAATATTGTCATGTCCATTATCTAATCTGCTTTGATAGGCCTATAGTTCAAATGCTGAGGCATAGGAGTCAAAGTTTCCCTGTTTGAGTCGTAGAAGAGCGTTCTTTTCCTCGGTGTCTGGGAATTCACTTTGTTTCAAGTTGTAGATGATGTTTCAAGCTCACTCCTTTTGTCCAGATGGAACAAAGGCAGCTCGAAAGGCTGTGAGGAAGTCATCATAGGTAGAGTTGGGGGCTTGGTTGTACCAACTTTCTGCAAATGCTGTGCCCCTTCCTTTCATGAGCTTGTTAAGACAAGTGAGGATCATTACTGGCTCATCTTTCTTGTAGATGTGGTCATTGATTGTGAAGTATGCATTCATGGACATGATCCATCTCTTGGCATCCTCTGGTTGTCTGCTAAAATCTCCAGGGAGGGCTGCACAAAGCTCTCCTTTCTTCTCTGTTTGGTTTACGGTAACATCAGCCATTTCTTCATTGCTATCGGTTTTCTCTGATACTGCAGGTTCCACTCTAATGAGAGGGGAGGGTAACAGTGACAGAGCAGTTGGTTCTGCTGTGGTCACAATGGGTCCTGCTGGCTGGACAGGGGCTAACAATGAGGAGGAAGGTTGTCTCCTTCTTATTGGGTTCACAGCAGGGGAGGGTCTTCCTGCAATGCATCGCAAAATCAACAAGACACTCTGGTATGGGTTTTCATATGGTAACAGTTGGTGTGACTGAGACAGAGTTCCTTTGTCCTCAGTATAGAACACTTCTTTGTGTTCTTCATCTGATCCTCTGGGTGCACAATACAATATGATGTTGGCAGGTGGGACCCTACTGCTAAGAAGCAGGGGTCTTGGGATGAGCTAGTTCTTTTGTTATGCATACACATAGTCCTAGCTGTTGAGCACACTTTCAATAGTAGTGCGAGACTAATAGAGATCCGGGTCTCACTATCCTTCTGTGGAGGGACTCATGGATGGCCAGCAACTACATGTAGATTGCATAGAACTAGCTGGGGAAAAGTACTGTACATGGTGTTACACTTGGCGCAGGTGGCGATGAGCGTAGACTCGAGGGCTTCATTGATGGGTCAGTGGGTTGGTGGGTCCTCATATTGATGACATAGTCAGTCAAACAGGTTCAGGGTAAGGCTGCAAGGGAGAGGGCTTAGCTACTCCTCAAGGGTTCAGTGTACTGACAGTGCTAGGGAGCCAATTGGGTCTAGGTGACAGGGGTGACTGAGTGAGAGCAAGGTTGAGCAAGGTTTGATGTGAATGAAGCTGAGATTCAAGTAAGACTAGCTTAGAGTACATGGTACCAAAAGTGAGGTCTTATATACTCGTAAGTAATGTGCACAGACCAAGCAGTGTGCAGAAGGAAAAAGGAAATCATACTATGAAGAGAAATTTGTAAAAGGAAATTGGAGTCTGAACCCAATCGGGTGTATCATACACAAGATGACAAAGTAAAGTGGAAATGAAAAGGAAGCCCGAGTTGGATTGGACAAGGCATAAGCAAGTATGACAAACGTTCCATAGAATCGGATGTACACGTATGAAGAAAAAGTAAGCATCTAGTTGGGCGGATGTGGACAGCATCTATCATGAGAAAAAGGAAAAAGTAATAGTGTCCATTGAGCATAGTGGGCAAAACGTAACATTACCCCCTTACTAGGATCAAGACAACCCTGTCTAGAGATCCCTGGAATATATCCTGGGGGAGCTGGTCATATTGGCATAAGCAGAGTCATCCCATACATCGTCCTGGTCATAGGTGTACAGCGGTGAAGATATCCTGGTCTCCAGGGGGCGTGAGTGCGGGGATGGAACAGGAACTGGACAGGTAGGTGAGGATATAGACTGACTAGCAGCCATTGAGCCCAAAGAAGAGGTGCTACTATGACGACTAGAGTGTTGAGAAGATGTAGAAGGAGAGGATATAGGAGTACACCTATGAAGTGGACATCAGGCCTGAGTGTGGCCCAGTGCAAAGCGAAGACACTGGAGGCAACAGTAGAGATCACATTGGATATGAATGTGACTGAGACAGCGACATTCAAAACATGCCTGGTGGTATCAGTGGTGGTTAGGTGGCAGAGGTTCCGTGGATTGATCCAGTCATTCTGCACAGTCCAAGGCTTCTTCTTCGGTGTTGACTGGAGATGATGATGGGGAGGGAGTGACGTTGAAGGTGACATGGTGAGAAGTAGGGCAGATTACCCCTTCAGGAGTAATTAAGGTTTCTGTATGGGACAAAGGGACAGGGTGTGCCAGCTCAGCTTGGATAGCATTTAGGGAGACTGAGATAGGACAGAGAATTGTGGACAGGGCGTCCAACAGATGAGAGGGCAGAGTCAGGTTGGGTGGTTGTAGAGTGGCTGCATAGACATCCATGTCCTTCAACAGCTTGTCCATTCCTAGCTGGTAGAGGACAGTAAGGAGGGCATCACATTGATTGGCCCAATGGAACTTGAGGATGGTGGGAATGGAAACAAGTCTAGCCCAGGTAGAGTGTGAATCTCATAAATATCCTAAGTGCAAATAAATGGAGCAATTGTCTAGGTAAGCTTTGTACAATACGTCAAGAGGGGAATGGGGCTCAAGGACGCAGTCTATGATGGTGGCAAGTTGGGAGTCTTGAACCATCAAGGACATAAGGAGGCGGGTATCTTTGTCAGCATCATCATAGGTGTGGAGTCAAGTGGCATAGGTAGGACAGGGGAACAGGAGAGGCGATAGCAGGAGAGTAGGTACGATGGAGGGAGAGGGAGTGGAAGTAGAGGTGTTGGCATTGGAGGACATGGGGGTTCAAAGTCAAGAGTGGGATGAGTGGGGTTTAGGCCACAGGGACCTTTTGTACTCTTGGAGAGTGGCTCGTGCATGAGAGAACTCACTCTCAGGAAGCCACATGTCTTCTTCAGCCAAATACCCTTTCCATCAGACCAGGTACTTCCGACAGGAAGGAGCTCCATGATGATGTATGATCTTCTCAACTTCAAAGTGTTCTTCATCATTAATTAGATCTAGAGGCAGTGCGGGGAAGTTCCATCCATAGACGGGGTTTTCAAGATATGGGGATAAAAGGGAGGCATGGAACACATTGTGAATTTTCCACACAGCAGGGATGCAGAGTCTATATGTGATGGGGGAAAGGATGGCAGTGACGGTAAAGGGACCCTCCCATTTAACAGCAAACTTAGGATTGGGAAGGGAACGTTTTAGGTTCTGTCCCTTGAGCCATACCTTGTCACTGACTTTAAAAGGAGTAAAAACCTTGAAGTTATGGGCTTTCATGGTCTGTCGGGCTAGCTCATGGGCAGTGAGGGCTTCCTTTTGTGCTGCAGAGAGAGCTTTTAGGCAGGATTCTATGGCAGGGATGTCAGTTTCAGAGATGACTGTGGGGAAAGGGTGGGGTTCATATCCCATCATCAAGAAGAACAGGGATTTCCTGGTGATGGAATGAGGGCAGTGGTTGTGTGTGAATTTGGCTAGGGTGATATGTTCAACCCAGGCTGAAGGGTTACCATTACAAAAGATTCAAAGATAGGTTTCTATCTCCTGATTGACTTGTTCTGTCTCTCCGTCCATCTGAGGATGGTAGGCGGTGGAAAGGGCCAGTTCATAGCTGAGGAGTCGTCCTAGTTCTTTAGCAAAAGAGGATGCAAATTGTGGTCCGCAGTCAGAGATAATTTTATCATAAAGGCCAAACCTTTTATACATGGTTTCATGGAAGAGGGCAGCGATGTTGGCAGCAGTGGCGAACTTCTTGATGGAGCAGAGAATTACTCCATTACTAAGGCTGTGGTCAACCATGACCAATAAGGAATCAAAGCCAGAGGAAATGGTGAGGTCAGTGATTAGATCACACGAGACCTGCTGAAAGGGACAGGAGGTGGTGGAGCAGATTGGCGAAAGAGGAGGATGTGTGGGATGCATGTTTACCTTGTATTACTGACAGGTAGCACAGCCAGCAACATATTGGCGGATGAAGGACACAAGTCCAGGCCACCAGAATTCCACCACAACAAGTTGGCGGGTTTTGAGAACCCCAGGGTGACCAGCAGTGGGATGATTGTGATGCCGAGTGACGATGGATTGGTGAAGGTTGGTATCCACAGGAACGTAAACACGGTTTTGGTAAGTGAGAATCCCTGCATCAAATTTCCAGTCAGACAAACGAGACCAAAAACAAGCAGGGAGTTCTCCAGGGAGAGCATAGAGGGCATCAAGGACAAGGTGGTCTATTGAAGATGAGGACATAATTTTGTCAGAGAGGTCTCTATTGATTAGATTGATAAAGAGAGAGTTGGGGAGAAGAGTAACATCCTCATTGTCATTGTCGGTTTCAGGGATGTGGTCAGGGCAGTGGAAGAATGCATCGGGGGCAGAAAGATCTTTCCCAGGGATGTGGGAAAACTGGAGGTCGTACTCTAAGAGGTCAAGAAGCCACTGTGCTTGATGGCAGTTCAACTTTTGGGGTTGTTGGAAGTACGTAAGGTTCTTATGGTCAGTGAAGACCTGGACAGGGTGAAGAGCGCCAAGGAGGTAGTGGTGCCAGGCTTTGAGAGCTCTCATGACAGCAAGGAGTTCTTGATCATAGATATTGTAATTGTGTTCAGCTGGGCTGAATGTTTGAGAAAGGTAAGTGCAGGGCTGCCATTTGTGGTTGGTGTTGCACTGAAGGAGGACTCCTCCCAAGGCATATTTGGAAGCATCAGTGGAGATAGCAAAAGGAGTGGAGAGGTCAGGGAGTTGGAGGACAGGTTGGGCAGTGAAAACACCCTTGAGTGTCTCAAAAGCAGCTTGGCAAGCAGCAGTCCAGGCCCAGGGTTGATTTTTCTTGGTAAGATCAAAGAGGGGGCATGCGATATCAGAGTAGTGGGGAACAAAGCAGTGATAGAAGTTGGCAAAACTGAGGAACGAGTGGATATCGCATACTTTCATAGGAATAGGCCAGTCTTTGAGACCGGCAACCTTGGTAGGATCCATGGCAAGGGATCCAGGTTTGATGACTAGCTCAAGGTAATCAACTTCCTGAACATGGAAGGTACACTTTTCAAGCTTGAGGTATAAGTTGAGTTCCTTCATTCTTTGGAGGACTCATCTTACACATTCTTGGTGGACTACAGGGTCATCGTCGGAGTAAATCAGGAGGTCATCCATGTAAATGATGAGCCATCCTTTGGCAATCATGTCCCTAAAGGAATCAATCATGAATCGCTGGAACATGGGGGGAGAGTTGGTCATGCCAAAGAACATGACCATTGGTTCAAAAAGTTTGCGATGGGTAATGAATGTGACCTTCTATTGATCTCCATCTTTGATGCAGACATTGTTATATCCCCATCTGACGTCGAATTTGGTGAACAACTTGGCATCTTTGAGCTTGTTGATCAGTTCAGAGATAAGGGGAAGGGGGTATGCATCTTGAACAGTATGTTCGTTTAGGTACCAGTAGTCCTAGCAGGGTCAGAGACCTCTGTCCTTCTTTTTGACAAAGAAGAAGGGTGAAGCTTGGGGAGATTTGGAAGGGCAGATCTTTCTGGATGCAAGGTTTTGTCAATGAAGGCGTTGGTGGCTTTCCTTTCTTTGGTAGACAGGAGGTAGAGTTTTCCAACCTTAGGAACAAAGGATTCCTTGAGGTTGATGGCGTGGTTGTATGGGCATGATAGGAGGACATGGTTTGTTGCTTCTTTGCTAAAGATGGAAGCAAAGTTGGAGTACTTGGGAGGAAGGGTTTTCTTGGGTTTAGCGAGCTCAGCTTGAATAGCCAGCTCAGTTGACAAGGTGATCTTTTGGATCTGAGCCATAGCTTCTGCATTGGCAAAGTATGATCTGAATCCCTGGATATGATGAATTTCAGCATGATGGTGGGCTCATACCGTGAAAGCTTCTTCGTCCTCCATTTGACAGTATCGGTGAAACCTGGAAAGTTCCTCAGGTTCAAGTGCAGTTTTGTTGGGGAGGTTCCTATGAGGTGGAGAAGTCGGAGAAGGACAAGAGGCTTTGGTAAGAAATATGGCCCATTTGTTCCATTGGGTCTTTTCTAGAAGGGAAGACTTATCCTTGGTGAGGGGAATGAGGATGCAATTGGCAGCCCAGTCGATTGTGGGTTTGGTAGCTCGAAGCCATGGAAATCTGAGGATAACGTTTTCCTTGCCTCCATTGATAACATAGAAGGCTATTCATTGGGTTACTCCTCTGATCTGTGTGAAAAGTACTGTCTCAAAGCAGCAGGTGGTATTTAGAGATGTATCAGCATTGCGGATGGCAAATAGTTTTGCAAGAGGGGATATGGGGATGTTGTGGTGCTTTATGAAGTCCCAGTTGATGCAATTGATCTGGGCTCTGGAATCGAGGATGGTGGTGGTGTTGACAGCTTTTAGTGTGAGCGGGGAAATGATCAATTTGATGGGTAAATACAGGGAGTTTCACTTCTTTAGCACACTATTTTGGAAGGATACTGGCATTGACACAGTCCTCCATATTAAAAATCCTTCCCGAAAGCTTCCTCTCCCAGCCTTCAGATCATTTCGTCATTGTGCATCTCCTCAATTGTGCCTGATCCTTTGACAACAGTGACCTTAAGAGCATGGAAGGGGTTGGTGGTGTATGGAGAGTGGGAATTCTGAGGGCATTCCCTGGCCATATGGCCAAGTTGGCAGCATCTGAAACATCGCCCTTCCTTTCTATACTGGTCCCATTCCTTATCAGTGAGGTGGGTGAGGCGATCAATATCCATGGCATTGGAATCACAAGCAGGGGTAGAGGTGGGTTTTGAGGTTATGGTGGGAGAAAAGACAGCATGGGTCCAGGTACTGTGTTGCTTGGCCACAGCAGCAGCAAAGCATTTCTGGGAATAAAACTGGTCGATTTTCTTGTGCCAGTTTTCGGGACTCATGGGGATGGTGTTGAGACCATAAATGCAGTCTGAGAGCCAAGGAGGAATGCTGGCACGGAGGTAGTGGATGATAGTGACGGCATTAGCAATGTTGTCGAGCTTGGCCTCGACTACCTTTAGCTTAAACTCTGCAAGGTATTTCGGGAGGTAATTGTCTGAGCGGATGTGAGTATTTGTGAGCCAGGTGGTGGTCTCAGTCTCTGCCTGGGTGTTAAGGAATATCCTGTTGAAATCCGAGACAAAGTCTTTGAAGGTGCCGAAGGATCCAGTGTTGAGGGTGGTGTGGGTATGGACAGCTGCCCAGCTCTTGGCAGTGCCTTCAGTCATGAAGGAGAGGGCGAACCTGACCTTCTTGTCGTCATTGTTGTATAAGTCCTGATTGATAAGCAAGTAGGTTCTGACGGAGTTGAGCCAGAACTCAATGGTGGTGGGGGACCCATTGTAGGATTTTGGTGTGTTCAACCAAAGTTCAGTGGGCTTGGTTGTCATGGTGACTGATGGCAGGGGTATGGGGATGGTCGAGGTTCATTGTGGAGACGGGGAGTGGTGTTGAGGTACCTGTAGCTGTAAAGAAAGCTGTTGGGCAAGGGCAGAGATGTCAGAGGATTCTGGGGTGATGGGGATCGAGGGGTGATTCAAGGATTCAAGGGGATCAAGGTCTTCCTGAGGAGTGATAGCTCACTCAGGCTCAGAGTTGGAGGGTTCTGGGGGAGGTGTGTGCCAATGGCGATGACCATGATGAGAGAAAGGGTTTCGAAGATCGATGGTGATGGTGGGGTGGGTGCTGCTGGAAAGCAGGCCAGAGAGGAAGCTAGTCTTTTGTTACACTTGGCACGGGCAGCAATGAGCATAGACTTGAGGGCTTCATCGATGGGTCAGTGGGTCGGTGGGTCCTTGTATTGACAACATAGTCAGTCAAATGGGTTCAGGGTAAGGCTGCAAGGGAGAGGGCTTAGCTACTCCTCAAGGGTTCAGTGTACTGACAGCGCTAGGGAGCCGATCAGGTCTAGGTGACAGGGGTGACCGAGTGAGAGCAAGGTCGAGTGAGGTTCAATGTGAATGAAGCTGAGATTCAAGTAAGACTAGCTTAGAGTACATGGTACCGAAAGTGAGATCTTATATACTCGTAAGTAATGTGCATGGACCAAGTGATGCACAGAAGAAAAAAGGAAATCATACTATGAAGGGAAAATTGTAAAAGGAAATCAGAGTCTGAACCCAATCGGGCGTATCATACACAAGATGACAAAGTAAAGCAGAAATGAAAAGAAAGCCCAAGTTGGATTGGACAAGGCATAAGCAAGTATGACAAACGTTCCATAGAATCAGATGTACACATATGAAGAAAAAGTAAGCATCCAGTTGGGCAGATGCGGGCAGCATCTATCATGAGAAAAAGGAAAAAGTAATAGTCTCTATCAAGCGTAGTGGGTGAAACGTAACACATGGGCTTGTATAAATACTTGAGCATTGCTGTACCAACTGGATATGGTAGTACCACCTATAGTAGTTGGAGTTACTTGATATGGGAATGGAGGACATGTGGTGTGATGAGAGATGCACTGTGGGAGTGGTAACGTCTGGATGTGGAAGTGTAACAGTAGAAGTACAAATAAGGAAGGCAAGCTCACAGGATGGTTAACAGATCAAGGTATAGCGACAAGGTTTCCTCATTGAGGGGAATCACCGCATCTAATGGGTTTAGGGATGGGAAAGAGTCATCTGTGTAAGCCAATGGGAACACTGATGTATGGAGGGAACTGGCGAGTATAGCCATTGACTGGGCAAGCCCATAGCATACTGTAACAGGTATGTTCATTCAGGTACCAGTAGTCCTGACAGGGGCAGAGACCACCATCCTTCTTTTTGACAAAAAAGAATGGTGAGGCTTGGGGAGACTTGGAAGGTCAGATCTTTCTGGACGTGAAGTTCTCATTGATGAAGGCATTGGCAGCCTTCTTTTCTTTGGCAGTCAAGGGGTAAAGTTTTCCAATCTTAGGGATAAAGGATTCCTTAAGATTGATCATGTGGTCATATGGTCGAGACAGGGGAATGTGGTTAGTTGCCTCCTTGCTGAAGACAGAGGCAAAGTCGGAGTATTTGGGAGGTAGGGTTTTCTTGGGTTTTGTGAGCTTAGCTTGGATAGCCAGCTCAGTAGACAGGGTGATTTTTCATATTTGGACTATTGCCTTGGTGTTGGCAAAGTGGGACCCAAATCTCTGGATTCGGTAGATCTCGGCATGGTGATGAGCTTGTACCGTGAATGCTTCTTTGTCCTCAGTCTGACAATATTGATGAAACCTTGAAAGTTCCTTGGGTTCTAGAGCTGTTTCATTGGGGAGGTTTTGATGAGGAGAAGAAGTCAGAGAAGGACAGGAGGTTTTAGTGAGAAATACTGTCCATTCATTGTGTTGTGTTTTCTCAAGGAGGAGGGACTTGTCTTTAATCAGGGGTATGAGAACTTGACCTGCTGTCCAGTTGACAGTGAGTTTGGTGGCTCAAAGCCAGGGGAAACTGAGGATTATGTTTTCCTTGCCTCTATTGATAACATAGAAGGTGATTCATTGGGTTACACCCCAAACCTGGGTGAAGAGTACTGCTTCAAAGCAGCAAGTCATATTCAGAGAAGTGTTGGCATTTTGGATTGTGAACAGTTTGGCAATGGGGGTAATGAGGATGTTGTGTCATTTGACAAAGTCCCAGTCAATGCAATTGATCTGGGCTCCAGAGTCTAAGATGGCAGTGGTGTCGATGGCTTTTAGTGTGAGCAGAGAAACAATCAATTTGATTGGTAAATACAAGGAATTCTGTTTCTTCAGCACACTACTTTTGGAGGGTACTGGCATTGACACAGTCCTCCACATCAAAAATCCTTTCCAAAGGCTTCCTTTCTGAGTCTCCAGATAGTTTCATCATCTTGAGTCATCACTTCTTCAATAGAAGCAGACCCTTCCATTACAGCTACCTTGGAAGTGTGGAAGGGGTTGGTGGTTCATTGGGGATGGGAATTTTGGGGACATTCTTGTGCCATGTGGCCTAGCTGGTGACACCTGAAGCATCACCCCTCCTTCCTATATTGGTCTCATTCTTTGTTGGTGAGATGGGTAAGATGGTCGATGTCCATGGCATTGGGATCACAAACAGGGGTCATTGTGAATTTCAGATTGACAGTGGGAGTAAAGACTGCATGGGTCCTCATGCTGTGTTGCTTAGCCACAGCTGCGGTAAAGCATTTCTGGGAATAGAACTGGTCAATTTTCTTGTACCAGTTTTTGGGAGTCATGGGGATGGTGTCTAGACCATAGACATGGTCTGAGAGCCAAGGGGGAATGCCGGCATGCAGGTAATGGATGATGGTGGTGGCATT
>JBBPMG010000835.1:0-12505 GCA_038090195.1 Boletellus deceptivus | reverse complement strand
AGGCGGCCTGAAGAGCGAGGAAGGCTTTCTGGCAGGGATCCATCCAGGTCCAGGTTGCCCCCTTTTTGGTCAGATCATGCAAGGGTCGACAGATCTGAGAGAAATTAGGGATGAACTTTTGGTAGAAGTTACAGAACCCTAAGAAGGACCGGACTGCCTTTACCGATTGCGGAGGAGTCCACTCACGAATGGCTTTTAGCTTGACAGGGTCGAGCGTGATCTGCCCTGGGCGGATGATCATCCCCAAATACTCAGCCTCTTTGACATCAAAGAAACATTTGGAGAGTTTGAGGAATAGTTTGTGCTCCCTCATACGTCGTAATACCTGTAGTGTTCTTTGATGGTGAAGATGGAGGTCCCCATCCATATGGATGATGAGATCATCCATATAGATGAGTAACCATCCTTCAGTGACCATGTCCTGGAAGATGTCGTCCATTAAAGCTTGGAACATAGGGGGTGAGTTGCAGAGCCTGAAGAACATTACTGTTGGTTCGAAGAGGCCGAATGGGGTAATGAATGCAGCTTTCCATTCATCCCCTTCTTTGATTCATACATTGTTATATCCCCACCATACATCGAATTTGGTGAAGATAGTTGAGCTCTTTAGCTGGTCGATTAACTCCGAGATCAAAGGAAGGGGGTAGGCATTTTTGACAGTATGCTGGTTGAGGTAGCAATAGTCCTGGCAAGGGCGTAATCCTCTGTCTTTCTTTGATACAAAGAAGAATGGGGAGGCTTGAGGTGATTTGGAAGGTCTTATTTTTCCAGATGCAAGGTGTTCATCTACAAATTCCTTGCATGCAGCCAACTCTTTTGGGTTCAATGGATATGCTTTCGCAACCTTGGGTAGGAAGTCGTGCGTGACATCTATAGCGTGGTCATAGGGATGTTTTGGTGGTAATTCTCCTTTTGTGGGTTCGTCGAAAATGTCAGAGTATTGCTGGAATTCCCTGGGTAATTCCACACTGGCCATCTTCACCTTTTGTGCCAATTCGGTGAATAGGATGGTTTGGGCGATGGAGAGATGGTCGAGTCCTAGATACCTTAGGAGATATCTTTGCTCAATGGGATCAATTCTGGGTGCTGTTGGCGAGATCAATACAGTTCCTGTTTCCCAATTAATGCGTGGGTTGACTTTGCAAAGCCAAGTGATCCCTAGGATCAATTGTTCTTTCCCACAGTCCAAGACTAGGAAGGTTCTGGTTTCTTCTTGTTCTGCGATTCTTAATGTTAAGGTGACTGAATGTCGGATGAGACCTCCTTGGTTTCCAGAACCATCCACATTGTTTGCGACAAATGGTTTGGGGAGTTGGTCCATCTTCCATCCGTTCGTGTTTACTAGGTACTTGTGGATGAAACATCCTGTTGCCCCACTGTCGATTAGGGCAGTGACATCAATGGATTTATGCAATCTGGTTTTGCATAATTGAACAGGAAGCTTGATTGCTCTAGTGTTTGTTCCTAATACAAAGACTGGTACGATGTCTAATGGAGGTGTAGCCATTGATCCTACCCTCCTTTTCAAAAATCCGGTTCGATAGAGATGGCTCTGACTTCCTGTTCCTCTTCAGGAGTTGTGCAGACTTTAAGGATGCGGGAGAGTTCATTTCTGGAGAGATCGCTGTTCTGGATGAATTCTCCTAAGGCATCGATTTCTACTGCTGCTATAGAAGTTTGGGAGCATTGGTAGTGAGTATTTCCGGCAGTTCTGGACCCTCCCCCTTTCTTGTGGTTGTTGGAGCGACATCCTACTCAGTGACATATGAAGCATTTATTATTCTTCATATGTTCTGCTCATTCAGCTGGGGAGAGTCGCATGGAGTCAATGTCCATGGTGTTTGGGTCTCGGGTAGGAGTTGTCCTTGCTGAGGAGGCAAATGGGAGATAATGAGTTCGCTCCCTGATCTTCTTTAGCCTTCTGAAATTTTCATCGAAGACATGGGCTCTTTTAATCCAGTCTTTCCAAGTCTCCAGTTGAGGGTTAAGTGTTGCCATGGCGTTGACAAGCTTCCCATCTACCCCTCTTCTCAGGACATCAATAAGGATGTCATTGTACCCTGTTTTGAGTTTACTCCTATAGGCTTGTAGCTCAAAAGCTGAAGCGTAAAAGTCAAAATTGCCTTGCTTGAGCCTCTGGGGAATGTTCTTCTCCTCAGTGTCAGGGAAATCACTTTGCTTTAGATCATAGATAGTGTTCCTGGCTCGTTCCTTCTGTCCTGAGGGGACGAAGGCTGTGTGAAAGGTGGTCAGGAAATCGTCGTAGGTGGAATCCAGGGCTTGGTTATACCAGCTTTCTGCGAAGGTGGCTCCTCTTCCTTTTGTAAGTTTGTTAAGGCAAGTGAGGATCATTACTGGCTTGTCTTTCTTGTAGATATGCTTGTTGATTGCAAAGTACGCATTCATCAACATGATCCATCTTTCTGCGTCCTCTGGTTGTCCACTGAAGTCTGCTGGAAGAGCGGCATGAAGCTCTCCTTTCTTGTCAGTCTGGGCAGTGGTGACGTCTGCCATTTCTTCATTGGTATCAGTTTTCTCAGATACTGCGGGTTCCACCCTAATAAGAGGGGAGGGTAATGGTGATGGGGTGGTCGGTTCCACTGTGGTCACGATCAGTCCTGCTGGTTGGACAGGGGCTAGCAACGAGGAGGAAGGTCATCTCCTTCTAGTGAGTGGGTTCACAGCAGGGGAAGGTCTTCCTGCGATGCGTCACGAAATTGGCAAGGCACTCTGGTATGGGTTTTCATATGGTAATGGTTGGGTCAACTGAGACGGGGTTCCTTCGTCCTCAGTATAGAACACATCTTTGTGTTCTTCGTCTGATCCCCTTGGGGCGTGGTACGACGTGATGTCGGTGGGCTGGACCCTACTGCTGAAAAGCAGGGGTCTAGGGATGAGCTAGTTCTTTTGTTACACGTACACGTAGTTCCTAGCTGTCGAGCACACTTTGATAGTAGTGTGAGACTAATAGAAATCCTAGTCTCACTATCCCTTTGCGAAGGGACTCATGGATTGCTAAGTCACTACATGTAGATTGCATAGAACTAGCTGGGGAAAAGTACTGTACATGGACTCGTATAAATACTCAAGCATAGCTGTACCAACTGGATGCGGTAGTACCACCTATAGTAGTTAGAGTTACTCGATATGGGAATAGGGGAAATGCGGCGTGATGAGAGACGTGTTGTGGGAGTGGTAATGTCCGAATGTGGAAGTGTAACAGTAGAAGTACAAATAGGGAAAGTGGGCTCACAGGATGGTCAACAGATTGAGGTACAGCAGTAGGGTTTCCTCGTTGAGAGGGATTTCCGCATCTAATGGGTTCGCGAAGGTGAGAGAATCGTCTATGTATCCCATTGGAAAGATGTCTCCAAGGGTTGGACTGGAGAATATGGCCGAAGATTGGGCAAGCCCGTAGTGTACCGTAACAAGATAGACCCAGATTGGGAGGACACACCTTCAAGGATGAGTCAAATCAGTCCTCAACAGAGGAATCTCCAACTACTCAGACAGTATGATGATGGACAGCCTGCCACCAATGTGACTCCACTAACCACTACTGCATTGTATGCCCCTACTATTCCTGCCTCTACTGTCACACCACTACTCTGGGACACTCACAATATGCCTGTCCCCTTCAATACTGCTGAGCTTGTGGAGGAATTGAATATAGTACTTAAGCCTGCACTCGACCCACCACTTGGAATGTCCCTTGCATAGATGACCTAGCAGGCTCTCTACAAAACTGTTCCCCAACCACCCCTTCCTGTCTCCACTGAGATTACCTGAGTTGGTGTCTCAGAACTAGAATAGGGCTACTGTTACAGATTCCCATGGTCTTGTCCACATGTCTGCCTTTTTCATTGTGTTACAGTACAATATGGGCTTGCCCAGTCTATGACCTTGTTCACTAGCTCCTCCTACTTTTCGGTATTCCCATCCAGCTATGAAGATGATTCTCTCCCTACTCTAAACCCATTAGATGCAGTAATTCCCCTCAATGAGGAAACTCTATTGTTATACCTCAACCTGTTA
Source organism: Boletellus deceptivus (assembly GCA_038090195.1). Lineage (NCBI taxonomy): Eukaryota > Fungi > Basidiomycota > Agaricomycetes > Boletales > Boletaceae > Boletellus > Boletellus deceptivus. The sequence continues at coordinate 8,470 of JBBPMG010000835.1, read as the reverse complement.
ACCATCCTGTGAGCCTGTCTTCCTTATTTGTACTATAGCTGTTATACTTCCACTTCCAGACATTATCACTCCCACAGTACATCTCTCATCACACCATGTTTCCCCTACTTCCATATTGGGTAACTCCAACTCCCATAGATGGTACTACCATACCTAGTTAGTACAGCAATGCCCGAGTATTTATACAAGTCCATGTACAAGTATGCCTCCCCAGCTAGTTCTGCACAATCTACATGTAGTAACTTAGCCATTCCACAAGTCCTCCTGCGGAAGGATAGTGAGACTGGACTTCTATTAGTCTTGCACTACTATCAAAGTGCACTCAACAGCTAGGACTACATGTAGATGTAACAAAAGAACTAGCTAGTCCCTTGACCCCTGCTTTTTAGCAGAAGGGTCCCATCAATCCACAACACGTCATACTGCATGCCCAGAGAATCTGATGAGGAACACAAAGAAGTGTTCTATACCAAGGACAAAGGAACTCCATCCCAGGCAGACCAACCATTACCTTATGAAAACCCATATCAGAGTGTCTTGCCAATTTTGCAACACATCACAGGAAGACTTTCCCCTGCTACAAACCCAGTATGAAGGAGATGACCTTCCTCCTCACTATTAGCTCCTAGCCAACCAGCAAGACCCATTGTGACCACCACAGAATTGACTGCACCATCACCTCTCTCTTCCCCTCTTATCAGAGTAGAACCAGCAGTATCTGAAAAAATAGATAGTGATGAGGAAATGGCCAACATACCCCAAGGAAACCGAGATGATAAAAAGGGAGAGCTTCACACAGCTCTCCCTGGGGATTTTAGCTGGCAATCAGAAGATGCAGAGAGATGGATCATGTCGATGAATGCCTACTTTGCAATCAATGAACACATCTATAAAAAAGACAAACCAGTAATGATCCTTACTTGTCTTAACAAGCTTACTAAAGGAAGGGGTGCCACATTTGCCGAAAGCTAGTACAACTGCGCTCCTGACTCTACTTACAATGACTTCCTTGTGGCTTTCTGAGCTGCCTTTGTCCCCTCTGGACAGAAGGAATGAGCCCAGAACATCATCTATGATTTGAAACAAAGTGAGTTCCTGGATATCGAGGAAAAGAGCATTCCTCAATGACTTAGAAGGGGGAACTTTGACTTCTATGCTTCTGCATTTGAATTGCAAGCCTACAGAAGTGGACTAGACACCAGACACGACAATATTCTTATCAACATTCTCTGAAGAGGAGTGGATGGGAAATTGGCCAACACTATGGCCATGCTTAATCCTCAACTGGAAACTTGGAAAGATTGGGTCAAGAGAGCCCATACCTTTGATGAAAACTTCAGGAGGCTTAGGAAAATCCAGGAGTGAACCCATTATCTCCCATTCGCCTCCTTGAACAGGAGTACCCCTGTCTGCAATCCAAATGCCATGGACATTGATTCTATCTAACTCTCCCCTATGGAAAGGGCAGAACATATGAAGAATAACAAATGCTTCATATGCTACTGGGTGGGATGTAGATCTTCCAATCACAAAAAAGGAGGAACTACCCGTTCTCAACTCCCAGAATGAAATCATAACATTCACCCCCAGACTACTGTAGCTGCAATAGAAACCAATGCCCTAGGATAATTCATCCAAAAAAGCAATCTATCCAGAAATGAATTGCTCCAAATTCTTAAAGTGTGTACAATTCCTGAGGAAGAACAGGAAGTCCAAGCAATTACCCTAGAACAGGATTTTTAATGCGGAGGATAGAATCAATGGCTACACCTCTGATAGACCTCATACCAGTTTTTGTATTAGGAATGAACTCTAGAGCAATCAGACTCCTAGTCCAACTATACAAATCTAAGGAGCAAAAACCCATTGACACTACCACCCTAATTGACAGCAGAGCAACAGGATGCTTTATCCACAAATACCTAGTCTGGGCAAATAGATGGAAGATGGACAGATTACCTCAACCATTCATTGCCAACAATGTTGATGGATCTAACAATCAGGGAGGTCTTATCCGACACTCTGTCACTTTGACTCTCTGAATCATGGAACAAGAAGAAACATGAACCTTTTTAGTTATCAATTGTGGGAAGGAGCAATTAATCCTTGGAATAACTTGGTTACAAGAGGTCAGCCCACACATCAAATGGGGAACTGGAATAGTGTCCATTCCTTCTATCACCAAACCATGAAGCAACCTGACAGAACAATGATATCTCATGTGATACCTGGAGCTAGATCATCAATCCATTGCTAGGGTGACCCTCTCTACCAAACTAGTGCAGAAAGCCAAGTCAACAAGCACCAAACTACCTGAAGAGTTCAAAAGCTATGCTGACATGTTTCGCAAACCAACCAAATGGGAATTACCGCCAAAAAGACCCTACAACCATGCAATAGATGTCACATGTGACTTCCTACCAAAGGTCGCAAAAGCATACCCATTAAACCCAAAGGAACTCACAGCATGCAAAGAATTCATAGAAGAACATCTTGCATCTAGAAAAATACAACCCTCCAAATCCCCACAGGCCTCTTCTTTTTTCTTTGTACAGAAAAAGGATGGAGGAATATGTCCCTGTCAAGATTACCATTACTTAAATCAACACACTGTCAAGAATGCCTACCCCCTTCCTCTGACCTTGGAACTCATCGATCAACTAAAGAATTCCACCATCTTCACCAAGTTTGATGTATGATGGGGCTACAACAACATCAGGATCAAAGAAGGGGATGAATGGAAAGCAGCATTTATCACCCCATTCGGACTATTCGAACTAACAGTGATGTTCTTCAGCCTATGCAATTCTCCCCTGACATTCCAAGCTTTGATGGACAATATCTTTTGGGACATGGTCATGGAGGGGTGGTTACTAATCTATATGGATGATCTCATCATCCACACCAACAGGGACTCAACTCTCCATCTTCAATGAACCCAGTGGGTACTACAAAGAATGAGGGAACACAAACTATTCCTCAAACTCTCCAAATGTTTCTTCAATGTCGACAAAGTTGAGTACCTAGGAATGATTATTTGTCTGGGGCATATCACCCTTGATCCTGTAAAATTAAAAGCCATCAGCAAGTGGACACCCCTGCAATCAGTAAAAGCAGTTCACTCCTTTTTGAGGTTTTGCAGCTTCTATCAGAAGTTTATCCCTAACTTCTCGGAAATCTGTAGACCATTACACAACCTAACAAAGAAAGGAATATCCTGGAATTGGAGCGACCCCTTCCAGAAGGCCTTCCTTGACTTACAACAAGCATTCTGCACCTGACCTGTTCTTCAACTCCTCAAAGTTGAAAACCCATTCTTTGTTATGATGGATGCTTCCTTGGTAGCTTGCGGGGCCGTCTTAATGCAAACTGACACCAATGGGGATCTTCACCCCACCACATATTTCTCGAAGACATTTTCTCCAGAAGAACAAAACTATGACATCTACAATTGCAAATTGCTAGTGGTCATCTGAGCATTAGAGGAATGGCAGAATTATCTTACTGGAACACAACATCAGGTAACTATCCTAACAGACCACAAGAACCTCACCTATTTCTGCCAACCTCAAAAGCTGTCTCAATGGCAGGCATGCTGGATGCTATTCCTTCAAGATTTTGACCTAATTTTCTGACACGTATCCAGGAAGGGCATGGCACTGGCCGATGCTCTCTCTCACTCCTCATACGAGAATACCAAAGCTGACAATAAAGATGTTACCCTTCTCCCTGTGGAACAATTCATCCACATGCTAGACCTTGCTCTCTGTGATAAGATCACTCAATCCACTGCCTCTGACTCTTTTGTCATTGATGCACTCACAGCCTTGGCCAAAGAACGATCTATCCTTCCCCAGATTTCTCCTGCCAACTGGCATTTTGATAACAGTTTGCTTTATTTCAACGGATGCCTTTATATCCTAGAACTCATGTACTGTGATCTGGTTCACTTCATCCACACCTCCAGGGCAGGGGGTCATGTCAGCTTCTTCTGACTCTTACACCTGTTACAATGTGATTTCTGGTGGCCAGGACTTTCTGGCTTTGTGCGAAAGTACATCTCTGGTTGTGCCACCTGCCAAGCATTGAAGGTTCTCACACACCCCACTGTTCCTCTGGCAAGTCCCATTGTCAACACCACCACCTGCCCATTCCAGTCCATCTCCATCGATCTCATCACCGATCTCCCCCTATCTACCAGCTTTGACTCTGTCATGGTCGTGGTCAACCATGGCCTTATGAAAGGGGTAATCTTTGCCCCTTGTACCAAAAACATTGATGTCAAGAGCATCACCTCTCTGTTTTTCCAAAAAGTCTTTTCCCAATTTGGTCTACATGATAAATGTATTTCCAATTGAGGCCCTCAATTTGCCTCTGCCTTTGCCAAAGAACTTGCTCAACTCTTTGAATATGATGTTGCCCTTTCCACCGTCTACCACCCACAAACTGATAGTGAAACTGAGCAAGTAAACCAGGAATTGGAGACCTATCTACACATCTTCTGCCAAGGAAACCCCCACATTTGGTCTGAACTCCTTCCAATGGCTGAGTTTTCCCACAATGCCATTGTCCACTTGGTCACTAAACAAACCCCTTTCTCTCTCATGATGGGATATGAACCCTGCGCCTACCCAGCTCTAGGAAAAACCTTCCTCCCAGCTTTGGAAGAATGACTCACCCTCCTAAAAAAGGCTCAGGAGGAGGCACAGCACGCCCATCATGTAGCCAGGCAACAGATGGCAGAATGAGTCTGATCACAATTCAAACCCTGGAAAGTTGGTGACAAAGTCTGGTTAGATAACAAGAATCTCCAAATGCAATATGCCTCTCACAAACTGGCACCCTGATGGGAAGGTCCATTTGAAATTGAAAGAATTCTCTCCCCTGTGGTCTACCAATTGTGGCTTCCTCCCACCTGGAAGATACATCCTATGTTCCACACCTCTTTACTATCTCCATATCAAGAAACTGTGGAGCACAGCCCCAACTTCATCAATCTGCCACCCAATGTTATTGCAGGAGAAGACCAGTACAAAGTCCAACAAATCCTAAGTCATTGAGGTACCATAGGCTAAAGGCAGTACCTGGTCTCCTGGAAGGGTTATTCCACAGCAGAAAACACCTGGGAACTGGAGCAGAACTTGACTGGGGCACACCGACTACTAAATGCATATAAGACCACTCATCCTAAGGATTTCCCCTCAACCAGTCAATGAAGACAGCCCACCTGAGAGAAACCCCTACAATACAAATAGGTACTATGTTTTCACTCCCCATTCTCCTGACCCCCACTTTCGTTCTTCTCATTTTCTACTTTGCTTTCATTTTTCTCCCCCTTCTTCTCTTGGATCTCTACATCTAGGACTCCCATTGGCACATCATCAGCCTCAGAAATGATGTGTGATACACTGTCACCATAGCTGCTCTATCCCAACTGTTACCACCCAATAGACTAGACCTCCCCAACCCTATCCCATCACAAGAATTGCCCAGGGCCATGTGGACCTGGGGCTTTTCAGTGACATTTCCAGGGGAGGACTCCACCAACAGGGGCTGGACTAGTAACGCCAATCCAGGGTGGTGAGTCCAAAGACACAGCCCACACTTTTTCTGAACTTTTTGCTTTTCAAAGAAATCCCGATTTGTTCCCCTCTTCTAGACAAGGAACCCTTAGTTCCATCCCCTTTCAACTATGCCCTTCAGATTTAACCTGCTCTCCAATTACTTTTGTACCATCTTTCTCCCCAACTGCCAAACCTTGAATTTAGAATGACAGAACCCTTTGTACCCTCTTCCCTAGAAGATTGCCCATTACTCCGCCTAGATTGACTCACCAACTCCTATATAATGGGCTTTATCTTTGACCTCTTGGACTCTCCAGATGCCATGTTTGCTCTGGAACAAGTAATTCATTGAGAAAATGATGTCTTCCTTCCCCTTTTGCTCAGACTTTATTCCTTCTACATCCATTCACAAAGGCTTACAGTGGATTTGTTAGCCTCCTCCTGAACTATTGAGGAGTTGGGACTCCCCCATTGGATAACCACCAGCAACAGCCTCCACCACCTTGGCAGAGCTTGCACCATCCTCTTTGAATTGTTCAAAGCAGCAGGACTAATACTGTTGATCTATTGCCTCCCAGAGAATGTCTACCTTCCTATTCTGTGAATCCAACTGGCCCTCCTCTCTGACAACAAATATCAAGAGTACTACTGGCAGGATGACTCCTCCTGTGAGATGGACCAGGCTGGACACTCCAAACACTGCCCTCCAAATCCTGTCCTACCACACCAGATATCACCACAACCCATACCCATTCCACTGCTGGCAGTCAACTTTGCCACTCTCATCCCTTCCACCCCACTGCCCAACCCCATTCCCACAGCATAGGTACCTCCCAGACCACGCAGAAGCCAATCCACCCATGCCAGAGCTCTTAGGATCAGACTGGGACAAACTTCAGACGATGAGATGGGAAACTGGACCAGTGAGGACAATTTGCCAACCCTTACCCCAGCACACAGGAGGAGAGCAGCATGTCACCATTGTGGATTGCTCAACCACTACAGGGTTGACTGCATCTACTATTCCTGTCCCTTCTGCCACACTACCACTCCAGGACATCCACAATATACTTGCCCCCTCTGTCTTTGTACTATGTGTGGAGGATCAGGACATGTGGCAGCAGCCTGCACTCAGGTGACTCCATACAACAGAACCCCAACCACCTCACAAACTCCCTTGAATGGACCACCTACCCCTTTTTCCGTCTCCACTGAGGAATTCTGAGTTGGAGTCTCAGAGCTACATCAGGGGTAATGTTACAGTACAATATGGGCTTGCCCAGTCTATGACCTCATTTGCTAGCTCCTCCTACTCTTCAGTATTCCCATCCAGCTATGAAGATGATTCTCTCCCTGCTCTAAACCCATTAGATGAGGTAATTCCCCTCAATGAGGAAACTCTATCATTATACCTTGATCTGTTAACCATCCTGTGAGCCTGCCTTCCTTATTTGTACTATAGCTGTTACACTTCCACTTCCTGACATTATCACTCCCATGGTGTGTCTCTCATCATGCCACATTTCCCCTACTCCCATATTGGGTAACTCCAACTCCCATAGATGGTACTACCATACCTAGTTGGTACAGCAATGCCTGAGTATTTATACGAGTCCATGTACAAGTATGCCTCCCCAGCTAGTTCCATGCAATCTATGCATAGTAACTTAGCCATTCCATGAGTCCTCCTGCAGAAGGATAGTGAGACTGGACTTCTATTAGTCTTGTACTACTACTGAAGCACACTCGACAGCTAGGACTACATGTATGCATAACACATTGTGCCCTCCACATATGGGGATGACTACCCTGCCTTTCTACTCTACCTGGGATTAGATCAGGCACCATCACCAGAGTTCCTTATGCTCTACTTCAATCTCCTCATTCTTCATTGATCTGATTCATAGCTGTACTATAAGATGTGATATGCCTTGTTCAGATGTTTCCCTCTTCTACAGAGTATCTCTTATTACTCCATGTTTCCCCATATTCCATACTAGGCAACTCCAGCTACTGTAGACAATATATACCACATCCAGCCAGTACAGCTCTACCTAGGTATTTATACAACTCCATGTACTATCACTGTCCCCTAGCTAGTTCTGCAAAATCCTGTGTTCAGTTTCTAGTATCATGAGTCCACCCCTAGCTGTTGGATAGTGAGATTTGGACCTCTACTAGTCTTGCACTGCTACAGAAGTGTACTTGACAGTTGGAAACTATGTGCACATATAACACCACCCACCAGATGACTACAATTTATACCCTGTCATCATTGAATGCAACTGTGAGCTCATCCAGCTCCACTGTCTCCCAAATGAGCAGCTGGTTCTCTCCTTGGCAGTCCAGACCATTACCTCACCTCTTGTGCTCATCCTACATCCACATCCACTCACTGCTTCTAGTGTGATCTGTCAAGCCACTATTTGGACAATTGTACAGAATATCACTGCCCTTCCTGTTATATTACTACCCCAGGTCATCTTGACCACTGTTGCTTCATAGTCTGCTGCATCTCCTGTCACTGATGGGGCCACATATAGTGGACCTCCTCCATAAGCAAGTGTTATGCTCCCCCATTTTTCTACAGTTTTCTACATTATTCTAGCATTTTTCCATATTTTTCTAGCTTGGTTTGAATATTCTATGGGTTTATTCAACCATATTCAGTTACCAACCAGTTATCCATTTCCCATTCGGACTTAGCAGGTCTAGGACATCCTCATAGCTCATAGATTGAGCCCAGAACCATCCTGAGTCACCCAGACTCATATTGTCTCATGGTGCACAGGCTACAATCTAGATTGCCATACCTAGCCCCTAAATCCAGGGTCTAATCTCCTGTGCCCCATACCCTGTTTCCATTACACACATTTTCAACACATGTCAGGGACAGGCACACACAG
>JBBPMG010000834.1:0-12530 GCA_038090195.1 Boletellus deceptivus | reverse complement strand
TGGAGGACCCAGTCTTGTCCTCCTTGAGCTTGCCTGCTCAGATCCAGCACTTGACTCCTTGACCTAACAACACAAGGTTACCAGCTTGGTCTGGTAAGCAGTTGTTTCAGTCTACTGCAGCCACTGTGGTCTGGGGTGACTGATAGCAGGCAGTTCCTATGGGTCGGGATCCTCCTCCTTTCTTGTGATTGTTGGAGTGACAACCCACTTGGTGACACACAAGGCATTTGTTATTCTTCATATGTTCTGCTTTTTCAGTAGGGGTGAGTTGAACAGAATCAATATCCATGGCATTTGGGTCGCAGCTGGGAACAGCTTGGGCTGTAGAAGCGAACAGGAGGTAGTGAGTTTGTTCTCTAATCTTCCTGAGCCTCCTGAAGTTCTTGTCAAAGGTATGCATCCTCTTGATCCAATCCTTGCAGGTTTCTGGTTGGGCATTGAGTGTAGCCATTGCATTGGCTAGTTTTCCATCTACTCCTCTCCTTAGGACGTCAATGAGAATGTCATCATGTCTTTTATCTAATCCACTTCGATAGGCCTGTAGCTCAAAGGCTGAAGCATAAGAGTCAAAGTTTCCCCATTTGAGGCACTGGAGCACATTCTTTTCCTCGGTGTCCGGGAACTTGCTTTGTTTCAAATCATAGATAACATTTCAGGCACATTCCTTTTGTCCAGATGGTACAAAGGCAGCTCAGAAGGCCACCAGGAAATTGTCATAGGTGGAGTCTGGGGCTCTGTTGTACCAACTTTCTGTGAAAGTGGCCCCCTTTCCTTTTGTCAGCTTGTTAAGACAAGTGAGGATCATTACTAGTTCATCTTTCTTGTAGATGTGGTCATTGATTGTGAAGTATGCATTCATTGACATGATCCATCTCTCAGCGTCCTTGGGTTGGCCACTAAAGTCTCCTGGGAGGGTGGTGTGAAGCTCTCCTTTCTTCTCTGCCTGGGTTGTAGAAGCGTCAGCCATCTCTTTGTTGCTATTGGTGTTCTCTGATACTATGGGTTCTACCCTAATAAGTGGGGAGGGTAATGGTGATGGGGTGGTTGGTTCTGCTGTGGTTATGATGGGTCCTGCTGGCTGGGCAGGGGCTAACAACAAGGAGGAAGGTCATCTCCTTCTTACTGGATTTGTGGCAGGGGAAGGTCTTCCTGTGATGCATTGCAAAATTGGTGAGACGCTCTGGTATGGGTTTTTGTATGGTAACGGCTGGGTTGACTGAGACAGAGTTCCTTCATCCTCAGTATAGAACACCTCTTCATGTTCTTCATCAGATCCCCTCAGAGTGCAGTACGATGTGATGTCAATGGGTGGGACCCTTCTGCTAGGAAGCAGGGGTCTAGGGATGAGCTAGTTCTTTTGTTATACGTACACATAGTCCTAGCTGTTGAGCACACTTCGATAGTAGCGTGAGACTAATAGAGATCCTGGCCTCACTATCCCTTCGCAGAGGGACTCGTGGATGACTAGCAACTACACATAGATTGCATAGAACTAGCTGGGGAAAAGTACTGTACATGGACTCATATAAATACTCAAACATTGTTGTACCAACTGAATGCAGTAGTACCACCTATAGTAGTTGGAGTTACTTGATAGGGGAATGGGGGAAATGTGATGTGATGAGAGACATGCCATGGGAGAGATAATGTCCAAATATGGAAGTGTAACTGTAGAAGTACAAATAAGGAAGGCGAGCTCACAGGATGGTTAACAGATTGAGGTATAGTGGCAGGGTTTCCTCATTGAGTGGAATCACCACATCTAATGGATTCAGGGAAGGAAAGGAGTCATCCACATAGGAGGACGGGAACACTGGAGTACAGTGTGTATCAACAAACATAGCTGTTGATTGGTTAAGCCCATAGTGTACCATAACAGCTGTGGGATGCATGAGAACTTTTGATGCCTGACAGGTGGCACAACTGGAGATGTATTTTCACACGAAACCAGAAAGGCCCAGCCACCAATAGTCGTGTTGCAACAGGTGTAAGAGCCGGAAAAAGCTGGCATGCCCTCCTGCGCCAGAAGTGTGGATGGAGTGAACTGAATCCCAACGAGCAGGCTCAGGGATATAAAGTCATCCTTTGAAGTAAAGTGAGCCATTGTTGAAGTTCCAGTCGGCAGGGGAAATGCAGGGGAGGATGGATTTATCTTCGGCCAATGCCGCAAGTGTGTTGACAACAAAAGGGTTGGAAGAAGTGGATTGAGTGATTTTGTCCTTAAGGGCAAGATCAATAGTACAGATGAACTGTTCTGCAGAAAGGAGGGTAACATCCTTGTTATTGGACTTGGTGTTTTCCATCGAGGAGTGAGAAAGTGCATCGGCTGGTGCCATGCCTGATCCTGGGACATGTTGGAAGGTAAGGTCAAAATCCTGCAGGAATAACATCCATCACACCTGTCTCCATGATAGCTTTTGGGGTTGGCAAAAGTAGGTGAGGTTCTTGTGATCTGTGAGAATGGTCACCTGATGTTGTGTTCTGGTAAGATAATTTTGCCATTCCTCCAGGGTGCAGATGACTGCAAGCAATTCACAGTCATAGATGTCATAATTTTGTTCTTCTGGAGAGAAGGTTTTGGAGAAGTAAGCAGTTGGATGAAGATCTCCATTGGCGTCTTTCTACATGAGGACTGCTCCACATGCTACCAGGGAAGCGTCAGTCATGACAAAGAATGGATTTTTGATCCTAGGAAGCTGGAGAGTTGGTCAAGTGCAGAAGGCTTTTTGTAATGCAAAAAAAGCCTCTTGGCAACGATCCATCCAAGTCCAGATAGCCCCTTTCTTTGTAAGGTTGTGTAGGGGTTGGCAGATCTCAGAGAAGTTGAAGATAAATTTCTGATAGAAGTTGCAGAATCCCAGGAAGGAGCAGACAGCCTTTACTGATTGTGGGGGTGTCCACTTGCTGATGGCTTTTAGCTTGACAGGATCTAGGGTGATGTGTCCTGGACAGATTATCATCCCAAGATATTCTACTTCATTGACATCAAAGAAGCACTTGGAGATTTTTAGGAATAGTTTATGTTCCCTCATTCTCTGCAGCACTCATTGTGTCCTTAGATGATGGAGTGCTAAATCCCTGTCAGTGTGGATGATGAGGTCATCCATATAGATCAATAGCCATCCTTCTGTAACCATATCTCAGAATATGTTGTCCATTAGGGCTTGGAATGTTGGAGGAGAGTTGCAGAGGCCAAAGAACATGACTGTGGGTTCAAAGAGACTGAATGGAGTGATGAACGTGGCTTTCCATTCATTGCCTTCCTTGATATGAATGTTGTTATATCCCCATCATACATCAAATTTGGTGAAGATGGTGGAGTTCTTTAATTGGTTGATTAATTCTGAGATTAAAGGAAGCGGGTATGCATTCTTGACCGTATGTTGGTTGAGGTAGCAGTAGTCTTGGCAAGGACATAGTCCTCCATCTTTCTTAGATATGAAGAAGAAGGGAGAGGCCTGTGGGGATTTAGAGGGTCATATTTTCCCTGATGCGAGGTGTTTGTCCACAAACTCTTTACATGCTGCCAACTCTTTTGGGTTTAATGGATATGCTTTGGCCACCTTGGGTAAGAAGTCACACATGACATCTATTGCGTGGTTGTAAGGGCGTTTTGGTGGTAATTCCCTTTTTGTTGGCTTGCTGAATATGTTAGAATATTGTTGGAATTTTTCAGGTAGCCCTATGCTCATTGTTTTTGCTTTTTGTGCCAGTTCAGTGGAAAGGGTGGTCTGGGCAATGGAAAGATGATCTAGTTCCAAGTATCTCATGAGATACCTTTGCTCAATGGGATCGGTCTTTGGAGTAGGAATGAGGGATGGGATGGACACCACTCTGGTTTCCCAATTGATATGTGGGTTTACTTCCTATAGCCAGGTGATCCTGAGGATTATTTGTTCTTTTCTGCAGTCAATCACCAGGAAAGTCCATTTCTCTTCCTGATCTGCGATTTGGAGGGTAAGGGTGACTGAGTGTCGAATGAGCCCCCCCTGGTTATTGGAACTGTTGACATTATTTGTGATATATGGTTGAAGGAGCTTGTCCATTTTCCATCCTCTCGCCTTGACTAGGTATTTATGGATGAAGCATCCGGTGGCCCCACTGTTGATCAGGGCTGTTACATCAATGGATTTTTGCAATTCAGATTTGTACAGTTGAACTGGAAGTTTGCTTGCTCTAGAGTTTGTTCCTAGTACAAAAATGGGTTCGAGATCTATAGGAGGCATAGCTATTGATTCTACCCTCCAAGTTAAAAATCCTGGTCTATTGTGGTCACCTGAACTTCCTGCTCTTCTTCAGGAGTCATGCACACTTTGAGGATTCAAAGGAGCTCATTTCTGGAGAGGTCACTGTTCTAGATAAATTCCCATAAGGCATTGGTATCTACCGTGGCTACCGTAGTCTGGGGTCTCCAGTTATGGGAATTTCCTGTAGGCCGAGATCCTCCTCCTTTCTTGTGGTTATTGGAGTGACAGCCCACTCGGTGGCACACGAAGCATTTGTTATTCTTCATGTGTTCTGCTCTTTTGGTCGGAGAGAGTCAGATGGAGTCGATGTCCATGGCATTTGGGTTGCAATTTGAAGGAGATCGGATGGTGGAGGTGAACGGGAGGTAATGAGTTCGTTCCCTGATCTTCTTTAATCTCCTGAAGTTCTCATCAAAAATGTGCACTCTCTTGATCCAGTCTTTCCAAGTCTCTGGTTGTGGGTTGAGCATAGCCATTGCGTTGGCTAACTTCCCATCTACTCCCCTCCTTAGGACATCAACAAGGATGTCATCATGTCCAGTGTCCAGTCCACTTCTATAGGCCTGTAGTTCAAATGCTGAAGTGTAGGAGTCAAAGTTTCCTCTCTTAAGTCGCAGGAGTACATTCTTTTCCTCTGTGTCTGGGAATTTGCTCTGCTTCAAGTCGTAAATGACATTTTGGGCATGTTCCTTTTGTCCTGACAGAACAAAGGCAGCTCAAAATGCTACAAGGAAGTCATCATAGGTGGAATTGGGAGCCCTGTTATACCAACTTTCTGCAAAAGCAGCCCCTCTTCCTTTCATTAGCTTGTTAAGACAAGTGAGGATCATTACTGGTTCGTCTTTTTTATAGATATGGTCATTGATTGCAAAGTACACATTCATTGACATGATCTATCTCTCAGCATCCTCAGGTTGTCTGCTAAAATCCCCTGGGAGAGCTATGCAAAGCTCTCCTTTCTTTTCAGCCTGTATTGCGGAAGTATCAGCCATTTCTTCATCACTGTCGGTTTTCTCGGATACTGTGGGTTCCACTCTGATGAGGGGAGAGGGTAATGGTGATGGGACGGTCAGTTCCGCTGTAGTCACTATGGGTCCTGCTGGCTGAGCAGGAGCTAACAACAAGGAGGAAGGTCGTCTCCTTCTAACTGGGTTCACGGCAGGGGAAGGTCTTCCTGCTATGTGTCGCAAGATCGGCAAGGCACTCTGGTATGGGTTTTCATATGGTAATCGCTGGTTTGCCTGAGACAGAGTTCCTTCATCCTCAGTATAGAACACTTCTTTGTGTTCTTCATCTGATCCCCTTGGTACACGGTACAATGTGGCATTGGTGGATGGGACCCTTCTGCTAAATAGCAGGGGTCTAAGGACGAGCTAGTTCTTTTGTTATGCATACGTGCAGTCCTAGCTGTTGAGCACACTTCAGTAGTAGTGTGAGACTAATAGAGATCCTGTTCTCACTATCCCTTTGCGAAGGGACTCATGGATGACTAGCAACTACATGTAGATTATATAGAACTAGCTGGGGAAAAGTATTGTACATGGATTCATATAAATACTTGAGCATTGCTGTACCAGCTGGATGCGGTAGTACCACCTATAGTAGTTGGAGTTACTCAATATGGGAATGGGGGAAACATGGCATGATGAGAGACATGCTATGGGAGAGACAACATCCAAATGTGGAAGTGTAACCATAGAAGTACAAATAAGGAAGGTGAGCTCACAGGATGGTTAACAGGTTGAGGTATAGTGGCAGGATTTCCTCATTGAGTGGAATCACCGTGTCTAATGGGTCAAAGGAGTCATCCGTGTAGGAGGACGGGAACACCAGAGTACAGTGTGTATCAGTGAACATGACTGTTGATTGGTTAAGCCTGTAGTATACTGTAACACTACAGGGCCTTTCTGATGATACTCCCCTTTTTCCTCATTCCTCCCTCTCTGACTGGTCCTTTGATAATAGTCATCTTTACTATCACCATTGTTTATATGTTCCTCCCTCTTCTCACACCACTCTACTCCACTCCCTTCATGAATCCTCCACTTCTGGTCATATGGACTTCTTTCATACTAAAGCATTGCTGGAGTGCAATTTCTGGTGGCCTGGCCTTGCCACCTTCATAAAATCTTATATCACTGGCTGTGTATTTTGTCAACAGTCCAAGGTCAATACCCACCCCACCATTCCCCCCTTGTCTCCAATCCCTTCATTCTCCTCCTTGCCCTTCAAACAGCTCTCTATAGACCTTATTACCAATCTCCCCCTTTCTTCTGGCTTTGATAGTCTCCTGGTCATGGTTGACCATGGCTTTATGAAGGGGGTAATTCTCATTCCCTGTACCAAAACCATTGATGTGACAGGTGTTGCTTGTTATGTGTATGCATAGTCCTAGCTGTCTGTTATGGTACAATACGGGCTTACCCAGTCAACAGCTGCATTTGCCAGTCCGCCCCTTACAATGGTGTTCCCATCAGCTTATGTGGACAACTCCTTCCCATTACTAAACCTGTTAGATGCAGTGATCCCCCTCAATGAGGAAACCCTACCTCTATATCTCAATCTGTTAACTATCCTGTGAGCTTGCCTTCCTTATTTGTACTTCTACAGTTACACTTCCACATTCGGATGTTACCACTCCCATGGCGTGTCTCTCATCACGCTGTGTTTTCCCCATATTGAGTAACTCCAACTACTATAGGTGGTACTACTGCATCTAGTTGGTACAGCAATGCTCAAGTATTTATATGAGTCCATGTACAGTACTTTTCCCCAGCTAGTTCTATGCAATATACATGTAGTTGCTAGTCATCCACGAGTTCCTCCACAAAGGGATAGTGAGGCCAGGATCTCTATTAGTCTCATGCTACTATTGAAGTATACTTGACAGCTAGGACTACACATGCATGTAACAAAAGAACTAGCTCATCCCTAGACCCCTGCTTCCTAGCAGAAGGGTCCCACCCACTGACATCACATTGTACTGTGCCCCAAGGGGATCAGACAAAGAACATGAAGAAGTGTTCTACACTGAAGATGAAGGAACTCCATCTCAGTCAACCCAGCCATTACTGTATGAAAACCCATACCAAAGTGCCTCGCTGATTTTGCGATGCATTGCAGGAAGACCTTCCCCTGCTGTGAACCCAGTAAGAAGGAGACAACCTTTCTCCTCATTGTTAGCCCCTGTCCAGCCAGCAGGATCCATTGTGACCACAGTGGAACTGACTGCCCTGTCACCACTACCCACCCCTCTCATCAGAATAGAACCAGCAGTATCTGAGAAAACTGATAGTGATGAAGAAATGGCTAACACTTCTGCAGCCCAAACAGAGAAGAAAGGAGAGCTTCATGTAGCTCTCCCAGGAGATTTTAGTGAACAACCCAAGGACACCAAGAGATGGATCATGTCAATGAATACGTACTTCATGATCAACAACCACATCTACAAGAAAGATGAACCAGTAATGATCCTCACTTGTCTTAACAAACTAACAAAAGGAAGAGGGGCTGCTTTCGCAGAAAGTTGGTACAACTGAGCCCCAGACTCCACCTATGATGATTTCCTGGCAGCCTTCCAAGCTGCCTTTGTTTTCTCCAGACACAAGGAACATGCCCGAAATGTTATCTACAATTTGAAACAAAGCAAGTTTCCAGATATCAAGGAAAGGAACGTACCCCAACAGCTTAAACGAGGAAACTTCGACTCTTATGCTTCAGCTTTCGAGCTGCAGGCCTATTGAAGTGGCTTAGATAAAGGACATGATGACATACTTATTGACATCCTAAGGAGAGGAGTAGACGAGAAGCTAGCCAATGCAATGGCTACATTTAACCCCCAACCAGAAACCTGGAAGGATTGGATCAAGAGGGCACATACCTTTGATGAGAACTTCAGGAGACTCAAAAAGATTAGGAAGCACACTCACTACCTCCCTTTTTCTTCAACAACCCAGACTACCCTGACTTATGATCCAAATGCTATGGACATTGATTCTGTTCAACTTACCCCTACTGAAAGAGCTGAACACATGAAGAACAATAAATGCTTTGTATGTCACCAAGTGGGTTGTCACTCCAACAACCACAAGAAAGGAGGAGGATCTCGACCCACAGGAAACATCCACTATCAGCGACCCCAGACCACAGTGGCTGCAGTAGATACCGATGCCTTAGGAGAATTTATCCAGAATAGCGATCTCTCCAGAAATGAGCTTCTCCGAATTCTCAAAGTCTGCATGACTCCTGAAGAAGAACAGGAAGTCCAGGCAACCACAATAGACCAGGATTTTTAACTAGGAGGGTAGAATCAATGGCTATGCCTCCAATAGATCTCACACCTGTCTTTGTATTAGGAATGAACTCTAGAGCAATCAAACTCCCAGTTCAACTATACAAATCTGACTTGCAAAAACCCATTGACATCAAAGCCCTAATCGACAGTGGGGCTACTGGATGCTTTGTTCATAAATACCTAGTCCAGGCAAATGGGTGGAAAATAGACAGACTTCCACACCTGTTCATTGCAAATAATGTTAACAGATCCAACAATCAAGGAGGCCTTATCCAACACTCGGTCACCCTTACCCTTCACATTGCAGAACAGGAAGAATTACGAACTTTCTTGGTTATCGACTGTGGAAAAGAGCAGTTAATCCTACGGATTACCTGGTTGCAGGAAACCAATCTACACATCAATTGGAAAACAGGGGTAGTATCCATTCTACCTACCTGTGCATCTCAAACTGACCCTATTGAGCAAAGGTACCTCATGAGGTACCTGGAACTGGATCATCTTTCTATTTCCAGAACCACCCTTTCCACCAAACTAGCACAAAAAGCAAGGATAACTAGTGTGGAACTACCCAAGGAATTTCAACAATACTCTGACATATTTGGCAAACCAATGAAAGGAGAATTACCACCAAAACAGCCTTATGACCATGCTATAGATGTCATGTGTGACTTCTTACCAAAGGTGGCAAAAGTATACCCATTGAACCCAAAAGAGTTGGCAGCATGCAAAGAATTTGTGGACGAGCATCTTGCATCTGGGAAAATATGACCTTCCAAGTCCCCACAAGCCTCTCCCTTCTTTTTTGTTTCAAAAAAAGATGGAGGACTACATCCTTGTCAAGACTACCAATATCTCAATCAGCATACTGTCAAAAACACTTATCCCCTCCCCTTGATCTTGGAGTTAATTGATCAACTAAAGAACTCCACCATCTTTACCAAGTTCAATGTACGATAGGGGTACAACAATGTCCAGATCAAGGAAGGCAATGAATGGAAAGCTGTATTCACCACCCCTTTTGGTCTCTTTGAGCCTACAATGATGTTCTTTGGCCTCTGCAACTCTCCCCCAATGTTCCAAGCTCTTATGGACAACATATTTCGAGATATGGTTGCAGAAGGATGGCTGTTGATCTACATGGACAACCTCATCATCCATACCGATGGGGACTTAGAACTCCATCATCAGTGGATGTGATGGATACTACAAAGAATGAGGGAACATAAACTGTTCCTCAAACTCTCAAAGTGCTTCTCTGACATTAATGAAGTCAAGTACCTAGGAATGATCATTTGCCCTGGGCACATTACCCTTGATCCTGTCAAATTGAAAGCAATCCAAGAATGGACCCCCCTACAATTGGTGAAAGCCATTTGATCCTTCCTGGGGTTTTGTAACTTTTACCAGAAATTTATCCCCAATTTCTCCAAGATTTGCAGACCTTTACACGACCTTACCAAGAAAGGGGCTACCTAGATCTGGACGGATTCTTGCCAAAAAGCTTTTTTGGCTTTACAAAAAGCCTTCTGCAACCAGCCAGTTCTCCAGCTTCCCAAGGTCAAAAATCCATTTTTCATAATGACCAATGCTTCCCTAGTAGCATGTGGAGTGGTCCTCATGCAGAAAGATGCCAATGGAGATCTTCATCCAACTGCTTACTTCTCCAAGACTTTTTCTCCTGAGGAGCGGAATTGCAACATCTATGATCATGAACTGTTGGCAGTCATCTGTGCTTTGGAGGAATGGTGGAATTATCTCACCGGAATGCAACACCAGGTGATCATCCTCACAGATCACAAAAACCTCACCTACTTCTGCCAGCCTCAAAAATTATCCTGACAACAGGCGCGCTGGATGCTATTCTTGCAGGATTTCGACCTTACCTTCAAACACGTCCCCAGATTGGGCATGGCACCGGCTGATGCACTTTCTTGCTCCTCAGTAAAGGATACTGAATCGGACAACAAAGATGTAACTTTACTCCCTGCAGAACAGTTCACCCACACGATCGACCTTGTCTTCCAGGAGAAGATCACTCAATTGACTCCTTCCAACCTTTTTGTCGTGGATGTACTTGCAACATTGGCAGAAGACCAGTCCATCCTCCCCTGAATTTCCCCAACCAACTGGAACTTCGACAATGGCTCACTTTACTTCAAGGGGCAGCTCTATGTCCCTGAACCCGCCTGCTGGGATTTAGTTCACTCTGTCCATACTTCTGGCATGGGAGGACATGCCAGCTTTTTCCGGCTCTTACACCTGTTACAATGAGACTATTGGTGGCCGGGACTTTCCAGCTTTGTGCGAAAATACATCTCAGGTTGTACCACCTGTCAGACGACGAAAGTTCTCACACACCCAACAATCCCACTGGTGAACCCCATTGCCAGCACTGCCACTCATCCTTTTCAGTCTGTCTCTGTCGATCTCATCACTGATCTTCTCCTGTCCACCAGTTTTGATTCTGTCATGGTTGTGGTCAACCACAGTCTTATGAAGGGGGTGATTTTCACCCCTTGCACCAAAAATATCAATGTCAAAGACATCGCCTTGCTGTTGTTCCAGAAAGTTTTCCCCTGATTCGGATTGCATGACAAGTGCATCTCCAACAGGGGCCTGCAATTCACCTCAGCTTTTGCCCAAGAACTTGTCAAACTCCTTGAATATGATGTAGCCCTCTCCACGGCCTACCACCCACAAACTGATGGAGAAACAGAATGTGTAAACCAGGAATTAGAAACCTATCTGCAAATCTTTTGCCAGGGCAACTCCCATGTTTGGTCAGATCTCTTACCCATGGCCAAATTCTCTCATAATGCTGCCATCCATTCTGTCACCAAACAAACTCCATTCTCTCTCATGATGGGATATGAACCCTGTGCTTACCCATCCCTCGGCAAGACATTCCTCCCCACTCTAGAAGAATGACTCACACTCCTAAAAAGAGCACAGGAGGAGGTGCAGCACACTCATCATGTAGCCAGGCAACAAATGGTGGAATGGGTCCAATGAAAATTTAGACCCTGGAAAGTTGGCAACAAGGTTTGGCTAGATAACAAGAATCTCCAAACGCGGTACGCCTCTCGCAAACTGGCCCCCTGATGGGAAGGTCCATTCGAGATAGAAAGGGTAATCTCCCCTGTAGTCTACCAATTGTGGCTTCCTCCCACCTGGAAGGTACATCCTGTGTTCCATGCCTCTCTACTATCTCCATATCGAGAAACAGTGGAACATGGTCTCAATTTCATCAATCCACCACCCAACATCATCACAGGAGAAGACCAGTATGAGGTCCAACAAATCCTGAGTCATCGAGGCACTGCAGGCCAGAGGCAATACCTAGTCTCCTGGAAAGGATACTCTGTAGCAGAAAACACTTGGGAGCTGGAACCGAACCTAACAGGAGCATGCCAACTACTAAATGCATATAAAGCAGCTCGCCCCAAGGATTTCCCCTCAACCGGCTGATGAAGACACCCCAACTGAAGGAAAAGGAACCCCTACAGTACAAATACTTATGATGTTCTCCTTCCCTGTTCTTCCTACCCCCACATTCATCCTTCTCACCCTCTATTTTGCCTTCATCTTCTTTCCTCTTTTTCTTCTTGGCCTTTGCATCTGAGACTCCCACCGGTGCATCATCAGCCTATGGAATGACATGCGCTACACTGTCACTGTCTCTGCCCTGCCACAACCAGCTCCCCCAGCGGATCACAACCTCCCTGATCCAACCCAGCCATTGGAGTTATCCCAAGCCATGTGGACTTGGGGTTTCTCAGTGACATTTCCAGGAGAGGACTCCACCAACAGGGGCTGGACCAGCAATGCCAATCCAGGGTGGTGAGTCCGAAGATATAGCCCACATTCATTCAGAACTTTTCATTAATTTTCCTGACCATTACTTTAAAACTTCATTTGCCTCAACCAGAGCAGGCACCCTTTATTTCATCCCATTTTCCCTTCGCCCTTCACAATTAGCTTTTCAG
>JBBPMG010000833.1:0-12530 GCA_038090195.1 Boletellus deceptivus | reverse complement strand
GCGAGAGAAGATGGATGAGGGTGAGTAGTCGGGCGAGGGCGTGAAAGCAGCCTCGGGCCCCCAACGAGGGGAAGAGCGCGCTCATGAGGCATAACGGCCAGCTGCCCTTGACGCCCAACGGAGATACGACCGCGAGGAGCCTCAAACCTCGGTTTGAGCCATGGTGTGGCGGGTCACCGGGCGCGACTAGCTGAGGGAGCCCGGTGGGAACGGCGCGGAACGAAGGGAGCTGCGTCAGTGCTTACCCACACTACATCATTGGTACTTCCCTGTCACAGAAAATTGCAGAATGGACGACACCGTGTGATACACGTGGTTGTTTTCCTGCGAAGTCGGTTTCATTCGATACTGATCAAGTGATATGGGGCCAGCTCCGAGGGTCTCGGATCGATCCATTGATAACGACAGCTCGTGAAGGGTAGGGGAGATGGTGCGGCCAACTGGATCGGAATCAAGGAGAACGATGATGACAAGGCTCGCGGGATATTGCAGCACTCACTCTTGGCTTGGCTTTGCTAGACTCGAGTACTGCATCCCCCTCTGACCGGGTTTGGTTCTTCTAAAATGCGAGGAGCAGAAGGCCTGGAACCAGAGCGCGTTGTCGAACGTCGTTCGATCACACGACACGGTGGTGCACGAGAGAATGCGAGCGGCACCGACCACATGACTTGGTGGCACATCGCAGGAATGAAATGACAGCCTCATCAACGTATGAATCCATCCATCAAGGACGGCACCTTTTACTTTGTGCACGTTCCCCTCCCGCACTGTGTGAAGCACATTTCATTCTGTGGCTCTTCTACCACTAGGAACATGGTTTATACACAGCACGAGCGCCATCTTCCAGAATCGGATCAAGGTGAACAGCTTTGAACGCTCAGTGGGAGGGATTCGGGGATGGAAATGGCCACGACGGAGGGAACACATCGCAGAGGCCTTCAACGGCGATGCCCTTGGTCGGAGAGCGTGACAACGAGCGTCGAGGGGCGATGGCAGATGCCTCCGGTGGGCGAAAAGAGGGCATCTATATGTCTATATGTCTCCGGACATACCAGTCCTACCGGAGACTAAGTTCACCGAGCCTCACCGCGTGCAAACCGTCCTCGTCCTTGACCCGTCGACTCGGAAGAGCTTGCTCGTGTCGCGGCGCGGTCGACAGCACCTCTTGAAGCAGCTCTTTCTGCACGACAGCACGTTGGAACGCACACCGTGAAGACATGCGGACGACGGCGGCGGCTCGCTGACCCGTTGGTGGAATTAAAATAGCTACCTGCGTGCATATCGCAGGCGACGTGCGTACGGCGCACTCAGAATAAGTGATTCAAGGAGGGGATCCCAGGGAACCCCAAAAGCATCTTGCTAGCCTCCGGAGCGTTGTATTTCAAGCTCGCATGTTGAGATCTCCGAAAGGTGGAAGAGATAGAAATCCTCGTGAACGCGTGGCGGAGGGATCAATCTGATTGAAGCGCCGCCCGAATTGGTGGCGAAGCCGGCCTCTTCGGCACTCAGAGTGCCAGAGTGCCAGTCCGACAGGTGATCCTAATACACCACTAACATTGCCAAGGCCGTCGCAAATCTACAGACTTGGTTGACCGCATGCCAACAAGCAGCAATATCAGCTTCAGGCGTCTCCCAAGAGAACGTCGGCGCAAAATCTCAAACAGAAATAACACAACGTCGGGCAGGATCCGATCTCACAGGCGAACCAACGCTCGCAACGCAAGGAACTCTCACTCTAATTCGCCTCCACAGTCCGGGCCTCGACGAAACTACCACTAACGACTAGCCCCCAGCGAAAGGAAATAAAAAAAGAGGTCCTCGCTTAAACCGGACACGTCTTATCTCCAAGGACGTCCGATCGCATCGTCCTCGTCTCCGTGATCTCGTCCACGCTCTCAACTTCGATGTCGTCCTTCTCCGACCAGAGCGTCGTCGTGGTCTGACTGAAGATGGGCCGCGACACGATTCCGAACCCTCCGTCGATCCCAGCACACGCGTCATGGTCGTACAGCTCTCGCACGCTGAGGATGAACCGGGGCACGACGAGGTATATGGCCGTGCCGAAGAACGCGCTCAGGAGGACGGCAGAGGTGCCATTTGTCACGATGCCACCCTGGGCCATCGAAATGATGTCGTTGGACACGTTTCTAGAAACGGGAGGATCAGAGTGTCAGTCTCATGAGAGCGCCCCAGAAGTAAAACGTGGGGCGTACACAAAACAGTAAAGGATCCCGTCTTCGATGAAAAGTTCGATATATCGATTCAGCTTCCATTCCCCCGTTTTTTTGTACGTCTCTACCGACTCCTTCACAGCCTGAAAAACGGCAAGCGCAAAACGCATGACACCAAAAATTAATCGTGGAATCACTAAAACATCAGCGTAGATATTCTGAAGGTTCTGCGGCATGTCCAACGCGACGTCACAAAACGAGAGGTCTTGAATTTGTGTTACCGTCACTAGAGGATGTGATACGGTACGATTTCCAGGCCGAGACTGCACTGCCGCGACCCACCTGACAAGTACGTGTCGGGATTTCTGTATATCGCTATTAAAACGACCGATGTAGCAGTTTGCACCACGTGCAGGAGCAACAGGACGCAAAGGACTTTTTTGGAGCGATTCCACATTGTGTAAAGGCGCAGAATCACGATCACTGCAGTCGAACGTTTCACCATAGAGATTTCAGTACTCGGGTATGATCACTCACGGTCGGCAGCAGCGATAAACACTTGAAACATCCATGTCATGATCAGTACGAGCGCAGTACCTTTTAAGATATCATATGCTTCATTTGGATATCGTAGATGGCGAGATTGTCATGCGTACACCTGTCTTGACCGTCAACGATGCCATTCACTCGACCAGAGGAACTCGATGCGTACATCTAGTGGAACGCATCATTTAGTCAAGCCAGCAGACTGGGTAATAAAACAGAGAAAACAGACTTTGGTAGGACCAGGGAAAAACGTAGAACCGACTGTTGGCGTGGTGAATGAGATCTAATCAATTTCGCGATCCGACGTGCCGAACTTACTGAGCGCATCGATTCTTGAGGATCGAATCGAAGTCAACGCGTCATCCAATCAACAGGATCATAACAGTGACCGGCGACCTACACGGCTACACAAAGACCAGCGTAACGTACCTAGCAGCATAGTCTGTTAGCACAAACAAATAAAAGACGTCGAGAGGCATTGCCGGGCACTCTATACGCACGAGAACGAATATTGCTGATCCCCAGGTCCAGTTCCTGCGCTGTGGTATGTCAGCGACGCAGTGGTACCAACTTGTCCGATGATGATTTCCATACCCAAACGTAGTCCACCTTTGCCAGCCGTTAGAAGAGGAGGGACGGGCGGTGCAGAAGAAATGGACATACCTCTCTCGAAAAGGTGAGGACTGTGGGGGTAATGCTTGCTCTGAGCACAACGGTGGGCATGGAGGAACGCACGACATACAATAGTCATATCCGACTATGCTAATCATCATAACTGCGCTCGGTCATGAGGTCAGACATTGAATGTGATGATGAGACGCCATACCGGACATATAGTTATTTAAACGGAGCAGTTCCAGGGCGGACTGTAGGTCTGAAGACATGAGACATACAAGCCACGTTCGAGTGACGATTGGTAGGGGATAAGAAAGCCAGCAACAATGGGGAAAAATCGCCGTGAAGACACACACGACGTCGCAATGACACTTATATCTTCCGCAAGGCATATCGACTGTTTCTGGATCACTTATCTCGTGAGAAGATGCGAAGCAGACAGGGCGCGATGACGAAGTAATATTGCCACATTCCGAGATCAAAAACGAGTAGACGGTGCCAGGTAGTCATATCTCGGACGCATCACCGCGGTGTCATGATCGGGCCTCAAAGGTAGAGTCAATTGTGATGAGCCAGAATGACATCTACCAAGGTGGCCAGAGTCGATGTTACGCACCGATAACCGCGTCCGTCTGTCCAGACCACGAGGAGAATCTTGGAGTGAGACACAACTTCCTCCCGCGCATTTCCGATAATGTAGCTTCTATACAACAGTTTTCGTCACCTATTTCACCACTCTTCGCGAAGATGTAAAGCCCGCACAGTGGTGGGACGTGTCGCATGATCACCAAGTTGTACATCGCGGTAGACACTGCAATGGCGAGCTTCGGGCTCCTCGTTCTGTTTGCTTGCACAAGCTAGAAAAGCGAAGCTGTGTGCTCGGAACTTATCATCGATGTAGCAGTTGTAAAGGTGGTGACTTACTAGGACTGTTTCTGAGTGGAGTGGCGCGGATGGGGTGAATTCATATTTGAAAAAAGCGGTATCGAGACGGATAGATAGAAGTGGGTTGGTCGCCGAGATCAGAATTCAATCAATCCGATCTTACGAAAGAGACCCGCCACGAGGTTGCATGTCTCACGATAGACGCCTATTCCGTCTGTCGTCTTGTGCCTCCCTCATCTCTCCTGTCTGAGGGCCTATTTCCGCGGTACCTCGATATAAGCACAGGAGTGTTGGGGGAGAACGATGCGAGAACGATGCAGAGGATGAGGTGACCGATCTCGGAGCACCCATAAACATCGAGAGGATTGTGTGCTTGCCACTTGGTGAGATGGTAAAGCGAAGTATCGAAACATGAGCACAGAACGATCGTTCCCACTCCGAACCCCCATCCAGCCCAACGACACGAAATGTGTTGGGAGTATGCCCTGTTCTCTAGTATCGGTTAGGCGCAATTGTCAGCGACATGGAATCACGGAATCACGGCGCGAACTCATTAGGTGGGGACCCGCGGGACGGAGGCCTCACTGGAGCTGTCCGCACGGAAGGCCTAAATGCGGGATTCGACCGGAAATGAACGGATAGGTGATCTTGGCAAAAATGGCTTAGTCAGGATCTGATACGGCTCGAACGAGTGCTTGCGGAGGGTAGAGTCTGATGCGGTAGGATAGGGAACCAGTGCTGCCATCGGAGGACTGTCTCTCAACAAAATGGATGGCCCCCGTGAGGTGGTCCAAAACCATCACCGCACAAAGCGTTCCCTCTAAATGGAGACCAGGACGACACCGCAGGCGAGTAACTAATTACATACCAATGAGACACCACACCCTTTTTTTCTGGACTCACGGTGCACCAAAAGGAGTGAACGTGAGGGATAGATGTGGCCGAGTGGGAATTCCAGTTCGGCGGACGAGACGAACGTCGAGGTGAACACTAACATTTTTCCACGAAAAAGCATTGGTGACGACGTATTGTATGTACCAAGTGTGCTCGTCCGACGACAGGCTATGCACGCCAGAACGACCGTTCGCAGTAGTTCGCAGCATAGCCATGGAATATTCCACCTCGTTTATACACATTGAACCGTACGCTAGACCCTCCAGGAGCCCATCTTATCCCCGCCGTGCATGGCGTCATCGTCCGGTCCTCACACCCATACATTTTCGCTACAGAACCTCACTTCCCCTTTGTTCCCACCTGTTTACCGCTGGCATGTGGCAAGTGGCTTCCATTCCACACACCAAAGCCTGCGATGCGATGGAACATTTATGCGTGTGCACGTCTGATGTCTGGTGTGTAGGTTTGATAGGTATGCTTTGGCTGACATTCTCCTTTGTCGTATCCCCAACCTCGGAGAGTACTGCTTCCGTTGGCCGTTCAGGAAGGACCGCTCGGTAAGCGACCGACGCTGGGTGTAAGTTATGGATTTTGTGGCGACACGGAGAGCGAAAAAGAGACGAGAGCGCAGGTTTAGAGAGAGACATAAAAGTCGGGGGGCGAGAAAGTATGTCTTCGGCCCTATCTACTCCTATTGTACAGGCTCTATTTTATCGTCCTATGGAATGGATGAAATAGTCTCATAGGGGGCCGATCGATCACCGCTGCGGCTTTGTGAGCACGAGCTCTGCTTGCATATGATTGCGGGTATCGCCAAATGGTCGAGACCCAGCAGATTTACTATTCCGAAAATTACTGTAGAATACTTACGAGTGGTATAATAATGTCAAGTATAATCAGATTACTCCCACTTCCTCTCCAAAGAGCCCTTTGCATCCTTCTGCCATGATCGCATGCTGGTACTGCTCGAGCATGATTTGCACAAGCCCGCCTGGTGGTTTGGTGACGACTCATAGTTCCATCGTGCTTTCATGTACCTATGTCATGACTAAAATTAGCGTTGCTGGAAAGCGAGCGCGGATCGTTGTATGGGTCATGTACGCTTGGGGGAAATGCACGCGTGTCGAACGTGCCCCTCATGTCGAATGTTATCGCCTTCCAATCAAGCCTTGAATCTCGCACTGAACACTCGAAAAGTCAAGGGTAAAGCCAGGTGCACCACATTTACGGACGCTACGTGGTGCAGAAACACCGTCCACTAGAGGCGACTCCGCCCTTAAACTCGTGCCAGAACCCATCGTTAGTTTTGGCTGTTTTTGCATTCGATGCCATGCGTCAGTAGTTCAGTATCCACATGCGTGACGCGTCCCGCACGACCATGTGTGTTGGAAAACAGCTTAGTCCAACGTCCTCGGGGAGAGTTCTCACAGGTTGAATCACAGCTGCGATCTCTGCAAAATGACCGTAATACTGTCCAGCATCATGTGTCTTGCCTTTTGCTGGTGGAAGGGTGCGTACTCTGATGAGTCACTTGTGGCACGAGAGCTCGTCGGCGATGCAGCGGTCATGAAAAAAAATTGGACCTCAACGACTTTAATATTCGGAGATGAACATTTGATTCATTCGAAAAATGAGGAGTCTCGCTTGGAAAATTCGACACCGAGCCGAGCGAGCAACTGCCCTGAAGCTGGACTCGAAGCAGGACAGTCGCTTTCCACCCTCGGAGCCTGCTTCGAAATTGCTTTCTTTGTCCATTCCATCCATCTAGCTCGGATGGGCGGCCCCCTGGTTCCTGGAAGCAGAGAGTGTTGCGACAACAGGGGAGCGAACTCCAAACTGACATTCTATTCTCGGACTCCGACATATGACAGTGAAAGTAATACCAATAAACTCAAGCCAAACTCGATATTGCCTTCTCCCGCTGTGCAAAATAAATTACACCCCATGCTACAATCAATGCGTTCCCATTCATCCCACCATGCATCCCACCCCATCCATTCAAAGCGTCTAGTCTGGGCCCCTCGACGTCCAGCTCCGATCCCCCTCTCGACCAGCTCAAGAGCCAGGAGAGTCGTTCAAACCGGGGTTTGACGCAATTCTACCGAGCTCAACGTCGATCATGTGCAACCAGTCAACCGAATGACGCTCGTGCAGTTCTAGTGGATTCATGATGAACCGGGGCATCATGCAGCACATCGCAGACACGGCAACGGAGGCTGGCACGAGCACGAAAATGCTTGCCACCATTGGGCCATCTTGGAGAATAGATACAGTATTGTAGGCCACGTTACTGGAATTCGTGCGAAAAATATCAGCGCTCTCAAGGCCATCAAAGGTAAGGACGGGTGAATGAAAACAAAGGATGATAGAAGACAAATCAAGACAAAACGGAGGGGAGGGGATATACGCACACAAAGAAGTAAATGACACCATGCTTGACAAAAAGCTGAATATATCGGTTAGGTTGCCATGACTTCACGAATCTGTACATCTTGACCGACTCCTTCATGGCCTGAGTGAGAGCAAGAGTGAAGAGCATTCCACCAAGAACTGCTCGTGGTATGATTAGGACATAAGCACCGGGGATCCATGGAACGTCCAACACAATATTGCAGTAAGAGAGGTTAGGGACTTGTGTGATCGTGACTTGAAAATGGGAAAAAATTACCAGCTTAAGACTTCATGAACACCACAAATCTATGCTGAGACGCACCTATCAAATGCTTAGCCGAATTGAAGTGCATTGCCGCCAAAATGATTGCAATCACGGTTTGGGCCACATAAATAAACAGCAGAACGCAAAGGATCACTCTGGATCGATCCCACATTATCCAAACACGTTCGATCATCGTCCCTGTGAGTGAATTCATCAGCGAATCTCACCCAAGGCACGGCAACTCACAGTCAGTAGCAGCAATAAACACCTGGTACGACCATGCTATGACAAGATCGAGCGTTGCACCTTCGCGATACCATGCTCTATCGCTTTCATACCACAGAAAGTGAGATGCTTAACTCACACCTGCTCAGTAGTCAGTATTACCATGCATTCTCTCGAAGAGTTGAAACACAAACATCTGTCGGAATACGTTCATTTTGTCAACCCAGTAGACGAGGTATGAAGTGTAAAAACTGACTTTGGCAGGACCTGGTACAAGCGAAGTACCAGCTGTGGATACAGAGGATCAGTCCACTCTGTTTGCATCTGATAACGCAGAACGCACCAAGTGCACTCGTACTTGACGGATGAATCATAGTTGGCATGTTATCCGTCGCGAGTGTTATGAATAGTACACTTACATGGCCCAACAAAGACCTGCATAACGAACCTGTCGGAGTTGTCAGCTGACAGAGAAGTGCAGTAAGGAGATACAGACAAGAATCAGCAGCAGAGACATTTTGGAAAATTTCTTGCGCTAGGAGATGTCAGTGATACCATACTTGTACCATGGCTCTTACTTGCATACCCAAATAAACTTCGCCTTTGGTAATTATCAGAGTGCACGGGTATCAGGAAGAGACAGGAGTACCTCTCTTGGGAGCATAATGACTGCAGGAAACGCTTGTTCTAAGCGGGACATAGGCAAGAAGACGGACATGGCATACCATAGTGATATCCCACTATACTAATCATCACAACTGCATTGGTCCATGAGATCAGTGATTGAATACAATGATGAAGGGCGTACGGGACAGGTAATTGTTCAGTAGGAGTAACCCCAGGGGTTGCAAGTCGGAAGACATGATACACACAAGACGGGAACTGTGAAGACGCGAGAGCAATCATACAAGCGAGTAGAAATATCAATTAGACACTGCAGACGCATTGACTCACTTACATAATACAATCTGCAGTGCGTCGTGGCCATCATAATGGAACCAAAGCACTCCACTTGTTTGCCGGTCTCGGACAATTTCAAGAACCGAGGATGTGGTGCACTCGTGCTAAATGAATTCTCAATATGCCATTACGGTATTTCATGGGTCATGACGCACCACAAAGTACAACAGGGGCAATGAGCTGGAGCAGAACCCTAGGCAACCACCATGGATCGTGCATGCCAAGGGAGTCATCGTGGGTGGCACAGGAAACCAGCCAAACTATGGCAGGTGGCGTCTCGCGGCGTATAGATTGCATGCCGCCGTTTACGCGCACCGGATATGCTCAGGCTCCCAAGCGGGCAAAATATAGTCCTTTGGAACCCGTTTGGAATACAACACTGATAATTCTTCAGGTTTAATGAAGGCTGGAAAGATGGCGCCAATCTGCTGTCCTATAACAAGATGAGTTTCGGTTGAAAGCCTTAGAAAAGGCACGTCACAAATTTCACGAGGGTGATCAGTCACGTGCCGACCACCGGGCGTCTTGCCATCGCCTTGTTCCACCTGCATCCCCTTTCATTTCCGTGGCAGCCGACAAGGGGATGTCCGATATTCCCAATCTTGGGCTGAGGAAGGCGAGGACATATCACTGGCCCACGGGCACGACGCCCTGTATTAAGCGAGAGAACATCAGCTCGTGCGGCTGTCGGGAATTGCGGTCCGATGGTTTCCTCTCATCAAGGCTGCCTCACGATTTGTCCGCGTGGTCTCCTGGCATCACTCAGCACCGGTTTTTATCACCCCCCGGCGGGCGTCTCGCTTGACTTGACTCTGCATCACCTCTTCCGACTACTAGATGAACTATCACACCCAGGCGGAAACAACAAGCTCGTGCACGCTGCGCGCTAAACGCTTTCGGACGGCCGCCAGGTATTGGACAAGGTTTTCCTTGAGGGTGCTCACTCGCTCCGCGGTCCTGTGCGCCTGAGTCGACGCTCGAAAAGCCGTTGCCACGTGCATTAATGGTCACAGGACGCCATTGATTGCGTCTCTCCAGGCCGTTTTACTAATCGTAAGTTAGTGAATTCACAATAGCGCGCCCTTGCTAATTTTGTCATTTACATGGCAGGCGTAGGATCTCCTACTTACAATATCCCCAAAATACTCTTGGTAGGCGCGTCCCAGGACAAACCAGGAGTGTCAGTTTGGTCTTGATTTGCTTTCGTTTTGTCAGTGTGGCGCTGCGTTAGACATTCCATGGAACCTGTACGCTGTCGTCGTCATCATTCCACGGTTGATCCTCGTCGCTTTGCTATTCACCCTCTCCGTCATTGTGCAGCAGTCGGTCAAGATATACGGCGGGACGAAGCGATTGCAACCTAACCGCGCTCGTGACGAGTTCGATCATGTACAGGATCATCTGCCCGATCAATCCCCGGTTCATCCTGAGCGTCCAGGAGCTGTACGACCGCGATATGCATTATGGCGTGCACAATGGCGGGATCGACAGCCTCGGGTTCGGCGCGTTGTGATACGTCGTAACTACCGGGGATAGCGCAAGGTTGGTGTCAGCGCTAGTGTTCGCGGGGGGCCTGCCTGCGCCAGCGACAGCGATGGGGCGGGGCTACTAGCCCGAGGTTGGGGCCGATGCGACAGACTAGAGTGAGGACACCCTGTAGGTAGTGCAGGGGTATGGGCCTAGGTCTAGCAGTTACGACGCGGAAGAGAGCTGGTTGAGAGGCAGAGGATAGCCTAGGGGATGCATTGGAATAGAGAGGGCCAAGGGATGGGTGGGAGGGTCTGGCTAGAGTGCAGTTTTGAGCCTGCAAAAGCTCTCTTGCGATCACCCGAGAGTGCGAGGGCCCGGACGCGTTTGCTTCCTTTCCCTGACCCAGTACCTGCAGTGGGATTCGGGCTCCACCGAGCACACCTGTCACCAACGGTAGCTTGGTGCTGCTGGTAGCAAGTTGCAACGAAATGCTGATCACATGGTTGATCCCCGTGTACATGCGGGCCGCCGCAGATGCCATGGATACCACCCGCTCAGGCATTGCTATGCGCGTGGAGGCGCAATTTATATTCATTGGGAAACCGTGTTGGTATTCGTACTTGGCAATGCAGATTAGTGATGCGTGTTCCGACGGTTTATGCGAAAAGAGCTTGTAGTCAACACAGCGAATGTAAAAGGAAATGAACTGGGCCCGCGTTACATATATGAAGATCAACGCTTTATTTACCCAAAGGGTGTGAGCGAGTCTAACCTACAAAATGCGGTACCAAGTCGAACGCCGGACTTCCTGGTGAGACGACCAAGCGTCCAAGTCAAACCCAATATTTTGCAATTGTACAAATGACATAGATCAAATGGATACCTCCGACAGCGTGCTCTTGGCGCATACAACGTACGCTTCCCATCTTCCTATCCGTTCAAGATATTGGCCCTCAGTTCTCGGCGTCGATATCTGACTGGGCCAAGGTTTCAAACCTGATCGGCACCATCCCTGACCACCTCCGACACGTCAAACACGTCCGACCGAATTCCCTCTAATCCATCCATATTCCCGACCCCACTATCGTGCCGGTCCTCTCGCCTCGGCCATGTCATACCCGCAAACGAGCTCTCAAACGCGCTCGCATATCCACATGCCTGGATGTTTGACATCGTTCTGTCGAACCCTGCATACACCTCGCTAGCATTCTCGCGATGGCGGCGCTCATCTGACTCCGGAAGACTCATGATGAACCGAGGCATCATACAGCACATCATGCCAACAATGCCCACGTTCACCACAAGAATTACATCGTTGCTAATCATCAGGCCACCTTGGAGAATAGACACGATGTTGAGTGCTACGTTGCTAGTGCGATGTTAGTATTGCCCAAGGCCTCGAAAGAAGAGTCGGGCGAAGAAAAACGTGGTGGGGGGGAGATCGGAGCAGATGTGCGGGAAAGAGGAAGCAACATACACAAAAAAATAGATGACACCATGCTTGACGAAGAGTTGGATATATCGATTGGGTTGCCATCGCTTCGTGAACTTGTACATCTCGACCGAATCCTTCACGGCCTGAGTAACAGCAAGAGTGAAGAGCATTCCACCAAGAATTGACCGCGGTATGCTCAGGATGTAGGCGCCTGGGGTCCATGGGACATCTAATACGACGTTACAATAGGAGAGATCTGGGATTTGGATGACCGTGGCTGAAAGGCAAAAGTTGAATCATCGAGTTGGGACATCACAACCGTCATAATTCTTGTCGTTGAGACACACCTGCCATGGTATTGTCATTATTGAAGTGCATTGCCGTCAGAACAATCCCGATAGCAGTTTGTGCTGAATAAACAAACAGCAGAATGCAAAAAATTATTCTGGATTGACACCACATTATCCAAACACGCATCATCATCATCCCTGCGAGTGAAATTCATCAATAAATCCCACTCAAGGCAGGGCAACTCACAGTCGGCGGCAGCAAGAAACACCTGAAATGACCATGCCGGTGCGAGATAGATTATTATACCTAAGAGATATCATGCTCCTATCACGTTGCTACTTCAAGCGCGCTTGGGGTGCTATGCTTACATCTGCTCGGCCGT